>JAIUZE010013378.1:0-36227 GCA_022085475.1 Heliosperma pusillum
TGCATAAATGTCCCACATTTCAGATCTGAAGTTAAAAATTTAATATGATTAATTGTTTCATGCTTTACGTATTTTATTTGATAAAACCGATAAAGCGCAACCATTTTTTCTCATAAACCGATTCGAAATTTTAAACCATGATTTTGACATTATGAGTGTCATGGAAATGTTCCAGAATGTACAAAAATTTAAAATTCAAAATTTGAAATTATTGTAATTAAATTTGGATTTATTTGATTAAAATATGATTTTAAAGTCTAATTATGAGCAATTATACAACAACAAGTTGAATTATTGTGAAAATTGAGTGATGACTAATTTTGAGGCCTAAATGAGTTGGGATAATTAACTTGGACTTAAATATGATTTAAGTATTGTTTGGTGATTTTAAAATGTTATTATCACGCATTTCCGTAAAACCGGGTTATATTCGATATAAACCGTTAATTAGAGCGATTTGGCATTTAACATGAGCATGTTTGATACATATTATAATGCTGCATTTTTATTTATGAATGTCATATTTTCAATTTATGAATGTCATATTTTGGTTTATGTAATTTGGAATTATGTAATTTTTCCTTGTATGGCCTTAGTTTTAATCGATATTGCCCGAAATGTAAGGGAATATTGATTCGGTTGTAATTTAATGTGATCTCGAATCACTTTTTTTGTATTATTTTATTTTACAAATGTATAATAGGAAATTATTGTAATTTTATTATATATTTTGTAACTAATTGTAAAACCGGAGTTTCCCAAAGACGGTGCCATTCGGAAAGGAGTTCCGAGAGAGACGGTGACCTAGGGAGGCGTGCTTATGAAGTTCAAGGGACCAAAGGAGTTGGTTTCCGAACTTGTAATAGATTATATGATTTTCTTTTCTAGGAAAGGCCATACTAGGAGTTTTATTTTTATGCTTGCATTTTTATTTAATATGTTTGCATGCATTGCCAAATCGCCATAACATGACATGCATATTTATCGAGTATTCGACCGTGTCAATTTAAATAATCGTTAATTCATCGATTTAGTTCACTTTAACATGATAGATTATAAATTGTCATGACCTCTCATATAAATAATTGAGATCAAGCCTTACCAAATGTTAGAACCCATGAATCCCAATTTCGCAAGGAAGTAGGCTCGGCTCACCGGGGTGCTAAACTTGTTACGTTGGGTAAGTGGGGTAATAAATGTTATTATTTCGAAATTTGGATTGATCTCAACGGAAGTATTCGCGACTGTAGCCGCATGTGTTCCGGGCTAAAGATAAATATTAATGTAATATTATCGACCGAGAGTTCTAATGTAGAATCGATTAAAGAGTTAATCCACCGAATTATGTTAATGAGGGATGAATCGGCTTACCGTGCCCAAGTTGATATGAATTTGGATCTCGGAATCATTTATAATAGTTGGGAAGAGGTCACTATTTTAATGTTAAAACTTGTTTAAAATGTTTACAAGTATTTAAAATGATAAATGTTAACATTTCCTTTATGTCTTAAATTTGTAGTTAATTTTGTACAATCGCAATGGCTAGTTCATCCAACACCAATGCTCCAACTCTCACAAATGTATCATGGCTTCGATCCTTTATGGATCGATGCAAGTTAGAAAAGAATGGCGCTAATTTTGCCGATTGGAATGCGCAACTCTGCTTGGCCGCGGAAGGTGACGACAAGCTTCGTTACCTTACCGAAGCCTCTCCCGAAACACCCAATGAAAGGTCAACCGCCGCCGCAAGGCGAGCCTATGAGGCTTACCAAAAGGAAGCCGCCGCGATAAAAAATGTTTTGATCTTCTCTATGGAGGCCGATCTCCAAAGGAGTGCCATAAAGATGAGCACGGCCTATGAGATCTATGCCAAACGTGTGACCATGTTTTCACAAGCTCCTAGAATCGTTCAATATGAAACGGCATCCGCGTTTTTCGACATGAACCTTAAAGAGGGCCAAAAGGTTAGCCCTCATGTACTCAAATTGATTGAGCATGTCGAGATTCTTAAAGTGCAAGGGGTTGACATTCCCGAACAACTCGTAATTGACCGTGTACTACATTCCTTGGGGAGAATAAAGGCATATGTGATGTTTAGGGTAAACTACAATATGCAAAATATGCAAACCTCTCTCCACGAGTTGCACAAAATGCTTGTGCAAGCGGAGAGAGAACATGGGGCTAAATGTTAGCACTACCAAGGATGTACTTATCATCAATAAAAAGAGTAAGGGGAAGTTCAAAAAGAGTGCAAGCAAAGGGAAGAAGCCCTCCACCTACAAAGGCAAGGGAAAAGCTATTGAGAATAGCTCACCCAAGCCTAAGAAAGGTGCCTCAACCGAGGACAAGTGCCATTATTGTAATGGCGTAGGGCATTGGAAGAGGAATTGCCCCAAGTATCTAGGAGATATCAAAGCCGGGAAAATTGTTTCCGTTGGTAAATTTTCATCCCTATCTTTTATGTTATGATCTCAACTTTGGTATATAGATACAAGTTGTGATTCTTACCCTTTTTAATTGTAATTAGGGCACCCAAGCAAGGACAAGGGCAAGGACAAGCAAGCCTAAAGAGATTCTTCAAGGGAAGCTAAAGTAGCCCCATGGATGAAGACATAAGGAAGCTTGGTCTCATTTTGTGTTGTCTTCCTTATTTGGGTTGTATTTTGTGATGTTGTTTTAGAAACTCTTTATTTCCTTGTTTGACAATGGAAATTTGTTTATTTCCTTTTATTAACTTTGGGTTGTAATTGGATTTTGGTGACTTGGTTTTCAACCCAAGTCACTCGGTTTATGAAACTTTTTCATTCTAAAACTTGTCATTATACTCACTTGATCTAATAACATAAATTAATCGACTCAAATTGATCACGCAAATATTATGATGATGGGATCATTATAATAAAAAGGCTAAGAATTCGATTCTCACTTTGAAAGATCAATTGCTAAGTCAAAATTGAGTTATTGAACTCAAAATATGGAATCTACCAAACCAATTGGCCATACCACTTATAAAGAAAGTAAATGACATGAATATGAGTTCACCTCTTTAGCTCTTATAGAACTAGTCTATGTTGAAGCTAAGATTCGATGTCTTTACAAAGAAGTCTTTAGTAGATCACTTAAGGTCATGTTGTGATACTTCTACCTCCCTTACGAATATGAGTACAAAATTGTTTGTGGCTCATAAGGCTATCTTTAAAGAAAATAGTTGTATTTTTCTAAAGATAGAGTGGGAGAAAATAAGCCACAACGAAAAACTAGTTAGGAACTAGTGAGGAAACCAAAAGAATATGTTCTTAGGTTAGACTCAAGACTAATGAGGAGACCAAAAGAAAGCGTTCTTAGGTGAATCCTTAGACTATTGACGAGTCCAAAAGAAAATGTTCTTGAGAAAATAAGATTCTGATCTATGTAAGTGGAAGCACCTAGAAATTTTAAAATTTGATTTTCTAACATGAGAGACTTATGAAACTAAATGGAATCTATGCAAAGAAAATGTTTTAATTGGAAGTGTCCAATTATAGTTGCATGGATAGACATGTAGATATCTACAAAAGCTAAGTTAATGCGTAACTTTGCTTAGATCCAAATCATCAGTGAAATACCTCATAATATGTGTGTGCCAGATACACATCAAAACATCATGTCCAAATAGGGATTTGGAATAGGACGTATACATGACACAAGCCTATTGTATGTATCTACCTAGAGGTTATGATGATCTTTTCTATTATAAGATATAAGAAAGTTTTCACTCGAATTGTCGAAAAGTCATGTATAGACATGAAAGTCAGTGGGAGTTAAAGTCATGTATAGACATGAAGTTAAGTGGGAGTTTAAGTCATCATGTAAAGACATGAAGTTCAGTGGGAGAAATTATTTTCCACGTGAATGACGTTTCACTCATTAAGAGTGACATATTCATATTACCTTTTTGAAAGGAGTGGTTGGATTTTAATGTTGGATGAAAGAGGGCAACGTGTATACTGAAATCAAAATCTATTGTGGAATAGAAGATTTTAGCTTGGCATTTAAATGGTATCTTATATCGATAAGATATTTAATCTATTCAACAAGTTAAATAGGTTGTTTATGTTGATAAAAGTGGGAACACTATGAAAGGGTCATAGTCATCCACTGAACCTAAGAGTTGTTGATCACGTGATATCAATCATGTGTGCCATATCATGCACATACCTAAATGATTTGTATGCTAGGAGCATGACAAGCCCATAACAAATCAATCCAGATGAGTGTCATTGGATAAGCCTACAAGAACATCCATAGAGTTCTTGAGGAGAACTAGGGATACATTCTTGTGTTTGGTAGAGAAAATTTGACAATGTGGTAAAGGTTACACAAATCCAAATTTCCAAACTTATAAGGATTTATCGAAATCCTAGGCGTACTTTTGTTATACAAGAAGCGAATAACTAAAAGAATGATTGAAGAGTCAATCCTTATAAATTCTACAAATAGAGACCTAGTACATTATGATGAGGATAAGGTGGTTTAAAAGGAACTAATAGTAGATCTTTTCACCTAAATACCTATCAGTTATCATGATAACAAGTGGGAGTATCTTTCAAGTTAAAGAGCCCAACGCTAGATAGAGATCTAGACATGTACGTAGATGAATTCATGTTATTAGGAATAACATTGGATGGAAGGAAAAAGCAACTCACAAGGTTGGAATAAATGAATATATGGTATATTCACTACCCAAACCTTTATTGCATTTAATAAGATCGTCGTGAATTGTCATAGACGTAATAAACTTTAGATTATATGATATGAAGCAATAACATTGTGTTGATTGTTCATATATGATAATCACATTTATCGTTTGAGTTTCTAAAACTTGTTTTGTGCTTTGTTATATCCAAATGGATTGTAGAGACAATTTTGGACTCCATTAAAATGGACTGATTTAACATAGCATTGGCCCCTAGTCACTTTTATGAGGTGACATCTCGAAGTGACTAGATTGTGGTGCGATTGATGACAAGTTCAAGTGTCATAGGGTCACAGGGATGACCAATCGATCACATAGACAGACTGTAAGGGACAATCTGTCGGGAAGTGACCGCTTATAGAATTCTGGCAATTCTTGTAGCCTGGTCGTGGCAAGAGCTACTAGTATTCTTTTGAGTCAATTCTTTGACTAAAGACTGTTCACCTAAGATGGCACAGTTTCAGAGTGACTTTGATTTATGCTCTACGACCTTCGTAACTGGGGTCAAATGGGCATCTTTTGGGTCATGATGAGCTGTGGCTATGCAAAGGGAATAGTGCGATAGGAATTGTCCACCCCTTGTCAGGGTTGTTTTAAATCTCAAGGCCACTCGAGGAGGAGTAAGCTGAAAATGCGTGGCCACGCTCGGAAGGTATCTATGGTAGATAATTCCGGTCAGACAGTTACTCTCCAGATCGAGGAAACCACTCTTGATATGATCAAATACAAGGACGACCTGCAAGACACCTTGCATTGAGTGGGAGATCTTGTAATAGGACAAGAGAATTGGTGACGCACACTTGTCTCGGACAAGTGGGAGATTGTTGGAGTAAGTGTCCTCAACAATAGTGCGATCACATAATTAAATCTCAATAATAAGAATACAAAGGGATGATGAATATTATAGTCAACTGGTCAACATAAATCGGTAACGATTGGCTCAATTGAGTTTGACGTTACTGTCGTATGACGGTGGTGATCAGTTGATCCCTTGAGGTCACACCTAAAGGACAATCCCCTAATCATGTACATTAATTAATTGTATAGTGATACAGATTAATTAATCCCTTAAAATGAACCAAGTTTAAATTGTGAGTGAGAAATATATCTTATTGTAATATGATTAAATAAGATTCATTTTGGTAATTTAATTGTTATATTACTAAGAATGCATTATGTTTATGAAACATTTGAGATAAGTGAATTTGGTTAATTATAATTACAAATTGTTGTAGATTATTTTAACCAAATATGAGAGGACCCATTTTATTTACATGTAATTATAAAATGTGACTTAAAATGTTAAGTCTAATTTATTTGTTATGAAATTGCATTTAAATTGGTTAAATGCACATTTATAAGCAAAATTACATGTTATATGTCACATGTCACACTTGTGACAAATGACAAATTGCAAAAATAAAATGGACACCCATATTACATGGGTGAACCGGTTTTGGTAGTGTACCAAGAGGGTGATTATTTTTGTGTATTATTCTAATTGGGAATTAGACATAATCATACCCAAAACTATTACCAACACTCAACCTTTTTACATTGTTAAGAACAATTAGAAGTGACAACACCCCACCCATGTGGGGTGTGGGTGACCGGTTTCAACAAGGCAAGGATGGCTTGTTTTTTCCTCTTATTTATACAATACACTACCTCATATAATTCATTCATGCAAAAATCACTTCTTCTCTCTAACATCTCACTAAACTTAAGAAGTTTACATAATACTTAGAGTTCATATTCTCTAATAATATACTAGTGTAGTATTAAGAGTTATTAGATCATTTTAAAGGGTTACTACATTTAATACTAGTGTAGTATTATTTTGTAGAGATTAAGGGTAGTCTTGGGTGCCACTAATTGGAGAGTTTCTAATTTGAAACTTGGAATTCATCCTTATCTTACTAGCTCAAGATCAATATTTGAAAGGAGTTCAAATATTGTGCCCATTTCCATATAATCAATGTAAGAAATGGTTCTTTCCTTTATATTTTGTTATGCATGCATAAGATTTATTTAGTTTAAGAGTAAACTAAATGTATTATGATATTAGAAGTGTCTAATATCGAGTTTAAGAAACATACAGACATATCAAAACACTGTCACCAAACATGAGAATAAGGCTTTATATAAATGTAACTATGATAAAGATGGATCAATACATGATACATAAGCATTATACCAAGTTTAAGAAGCATAATATTTAAGAAACATAGATCCCCCTCTCAAAACAACATGTTTGGAAACCAACTAAAACAAGGGTCCAGTTTAAACGGTCATAATTAGAGTTCTAGACATGAAAATGCAGAAATTTTAAATGGAGGCGATAGAGTATCCTCTTACGGTTCCAACGGTACGTCACAAGCCCAAAACAAGAAAGTAACGAAGGAGATATGATTATTTTACGAAACGAAGTCAGTGCAAGGAGTACCAGCCGGTCAGAAGGACCGGCGGCCGGGTACCCGGCTGGGACACACAGACTTGGCCGAAAACAAAGGGAATGAAAGAGGGGTGACTCCCAACCAGTCGGGCGGCAGCCGGGCATCCGGCTGGGGCACACACCTCTACAACAAACAATACTTAACATTTGTGACTCTCAGCCAGTGGGGGTGGGTGGCGGCCGGGTACACGGCTGGGGCACACACTACTCTAAAATAACCAAAATTCATCCAACAACAATCAGAGGACTCCCAGCCGGTAATGGGGGCGGCGGCCGGCCACACGGCTGGAGCCACATTGCACGAAAAATACCTCAACAACAACAATAACTTCAATTCTTTTGGTACCCATTAATTCCTATCATCATTTACCATTATCAAACCATATTAAATGTAATGTAATCATACCTAATCATTACATAGGGTCAATTAAGACTAACATTTATCGCTAAATACAAGTCTAATCATAATAAATGAGTAAATCCAACCACATTAACATAACTTAGCATAAGATTAACATATGAGATGAATTAAACATGGAAAAGAGTAGTAAACATATGTCTATACGAAATCAACACAAAGAACTCATCTTTTAAGACAAATACTACTCTAGCATGTAAAACACATAATAGTGATATCGAGTAACTCATCACTGTTACCTCAATTAGCACTTTAAATTTTTGATTCCCAAGCTACTCATCAACCCACATGATTTCCTTGACCCAAAATCTTCAAAGTCCAACTTTTTCCGATAAATAAAGCGACAAAAACCCAAAACCGAAATATGGTTAAAGACGGTCTTAAAATAAAAGCAAAAGTTTTGATCTTTTATTGGCTAGAAAGAAAGAGGACGGTAAGACGATTCCGAAACATTAAACGGAATTGACCTACGTTAACAAAACGAAAAATTTATGTCCGTCATAAGTTTAGATGTAGAATATGGTTTTTATAAAAAGTTGGAGGAAATGGATATCTTATGGTATAAAAATGAAGAGGAGGATGAGAGGAGAAGGTTGTTATAAAAATCGGCGAGTTTCGTTGAGAGATGGAGAAATGACATCCGTATTAAGATTATAAAGTTATGGAGGTTTAATAGTGTTTTTGGTGTTTGAGGGGGAAGATGAAGTTTGCTGAGATTTTAGGAGGGAGGTGGAGGTTTGTGGGTTTGTTTTTAGAAGATGAGTGATAATGAGCTAAAATATTCAAGACGATTATTACTCACTCGGATTTTCGAGTAGAGTTGGATTATGGGCTCGTAACGGATTGAAATACGACGATTTCTACCCAACTAGACTAAACTCTATTTAACTTTAATGTAAAGCCACGAAATCATAAATTATCGACTTAAAATATTTTAACCAATAAAATTAAAAGATGAAATTATAAAATTTACGAATTTACTAAATTACTCATTATTATAAAATCCGGGGTGTTACAATCACCCCTCCTTTTAAAAAGTTTCGTCCTCGACACTTGAAAGCAGAAACACAACTTGGAAGGACAAAAGTTTGGTTTTCAAAATCGACATCACAGACACCTTCACTAATAATGACCTTTCGAAAACGAAAGTTTCCCCAAAGAGGGTTAAAAAAACTTTTCATAAGTATGACACTTTATCAAAGGATTAAAAGAGTGGCAGTCGCGAACAAGAACTCTAATTATCACAACCAAAATCAAAGTCAAAATAGTGAACTCGGAAATCAGGACAGGCGTAAGAAAATGCAAGACTAGTCACTAGACGTCTCCTACAACAAGTCCGAGCATCCAACTTAACGCGAAATCCAAAAATGTAAGCTAAAGAGATCCATGTTCGCAAAATAAAAGTACAAAATTCCATTTTCAGACTTCTTTGAAAAGATAAATTCGAAAAATGGCGTAAAAATTTATAAACTTTTCAAAGCCCAAACTCAAGGCAACTAGACATCGTAGACACATACGAGCAATTTGAGCATCACAACCACAAATCATGGTATCAAAATATACACACAACAAGCAAGCATGAAATTAATCAAACTCATAAGGATAGAAGGATCACGATAGAGTCGACTGAAAGATCCATAGGCATAAAATTATAGCAACGACAAGATTAGGTACCAACAAAGGTCTTATTGAAAAGAGCAGAAGCGGAATGAAAGACAAGCCCTACGAGTAGTAGGTAAAAAAGAAGTCAACTTGAAAGGCAACGACAGAGGGATGATATGCAAAGATATATTTTATCACCGAAAGAAAGCATGACAAAATAGATAAGAGAGAAATGAACGGCAGAGCTTTAGCGCAAAGAGGGAGAAAGCCTAAGAATGGGGAAAGATATTAGACACTCCACTCCATACTAAAATCATCATGATCAACTGATCAGACATTTTTGCCAAAACGAAACCATAGCCATATCATTCTAAGGGCTTTATCCATTTAACACCGCAAACTTTCCTAATGACCTAGTCCTCAAGGGAATTTAAGTCATCTCGGTTAAACTTTAACCGCTTCCAATCATTAGATCGCACAATATTCTTGACAATCACAAGGCCAAAGCTACGAACCCAAATATCTAGTATCCAACTAGCATCAACTAAGGTCTATCGACCAGGAAAAAATCTACAATCAATAATCCAGATGAAAGGCCCTTTAACATACTCTAATATCCTTAGTTGAATCATAATTCTACCTGAAACCACCAGCATAAGTAATCGCATCTGGGGAACCATATATACTACCAACCACAAGGTGAATGAGGCTTACCATAATAATTCTCTGATTCAAATTACTTCAAAACTCATTATCCTAAACTTATAATGAAATTTCTCATCCTCAAACGTCAAACCACAATACCTAAAGAAAGAGCAAGTAGTAATTCCAAACCAGATATATTGCCAAACACATAGCGATGAGACAACTAATCAAATCATCTAACTCATCAAAACTCAAAATGCATCGATCTCTTCTCTTATGAAAATATTCCTAAAACATTGATCACAAAACCTAATTTCCGTAAAGCAAAGTCTCTTTTAGAATCTAAAATTCAGAGACATCTAAGTCCCAAATAGTCTAGAAGACAACTATTATAATAACCAACAACAACGAACTATTATCATGCTCAACTTGGTTCTCAAAATAGCACTACAACATCAAGCTAAAAAATCTAGAACCACCAAGAGAGTATATTTCCACCAACAGACTCATCCTAAGGTTTAATTCCAAATCTTATATATGGTAAAAATCAACACGAAATTAGCTCGATTAAACGGGTAGGTACCATAGCCGAAGCATCCTCAAAACAAAAACCACTAACTCCTTACTGTTGGAGTAAGTATCCTCAACAATAGTGCGATCACTTAATTAACCTCATTAACAAAAATACAAAGGGATGATTAACATTATAGTCAACTGATCCACATTAATCGGTAATGATTGGCCTACTAGAGTTTGACATTACTGTCATATGACGATGGTGATCAGTTGATCTGTTGGGGTCACACCGAAAGGACATTTCCCAAATCATGAAAGTTAATTAATTGTATAATGATACAGATTAATTAATCCCTTAAACAGAACAAGTTTACAAGTGAGAAATATATCTTATTGTAATATGCTTAAATAAGATTCAATAAATATAATTGTTATATTAGAATGCTTAATGTTTATGAAACATTTGAGATAACCATGGTTGGTTGATTATGATTACAATTAGTTGTAGATCATATTAACCAAATATGAGATGGTACATTATATATATATATGTGATTATAAATTATTACTTAAAATGTTAAGTTTAATTTATTTGACATGAAATTGTATTTAAATTAGTTAAATACATAATTATATTATGAGATAACATGTCAAATATAACATGTCACATGTGTGACAAATGACAAAATCACATTTTATAAAATGGACTCCTTCTTATGAGCAGCAACCGGCTATATGGGGTGGTTGGGTAGGTTTAGGCTTTAAACATTATACTAATGATGATTAAACATAATGATAAGTGAATATTTGTATGATTTTAATCCCCATTTTAGCTCGGTTTTGTATGTCATTTGTGCTTTGTTAAGCCATTTTATGAGCTAATGTCGTCTTCTAGGCGAATTCCATGTTTAAACCTCTTTTGTATGGAAAGTGACGTTTCTACGCCCTTTTTCTATATTTCCGAGCATTTGCCTAGAACCCGACGATTTGTGAAGCAAGCTTGACCAAGTCAAAGGCACTCCAAGAAGGTTCACTAATCAAAAAGGAAGAAGAAGTAAAGACGATTTCGCGGTTGTCAAAAGATCGATCAATTAGGCGAAGAAATCAACATTTTACCTCAAACCCTATCATCAAACCCGACTCAAAAGGTCAATGGGGATAATGAAAGTCAAGTCAAATGCCAAGGGAGGTGAAACGAAAGTCAAAGCACCAAGAACACTATATACCCGATCGGGTATGTGGTGAACCCGATTGGGTATGCATGATTCTACGCACCATCCCTTCATCTTCCTATTTTTTGTCCTATATGTTGAATGCATGAATTGTTTTGATGAGAAACCTAAGGCTATATAAGAGAGTATAAAGCCACCACAACTCCACACTTTTACATTACACAACCCTATTTTCTACATTACACATTAGATTAGAATAAAACCCTAGCCCCTCTTTTTTTCGTCTTAAGCATTTTTCTCTTCTTTTCCTCTTTTTGTTTATAATTAGATCTTCATCTTTCTCATATCAATTCCTGTGACAACCCTCGCGAATGCGGAAATATAAAACAAACAAGCATGTGAATTTTATAGCGGAAATATGAAGTTTTAAAAACTTTTATACATGCAAGGAAAGAATACGAGGAGTGTCAAATATTACAAACTAAAGTACGAATTATACTACATCAAGAGACGAAGTCTCTCCAAAATGTTAACAAGTAAAAGTGTTTAGCAAACAAGCTAAAATCGTCTAGAGGTGTTTTAATCCAGGGACAACGCCCGCTAGCTCACACCCGAACCCAAAATGTCAAGCAAAAAGCCAATCCAAATCAAGCAACCTGTTCATCCATGAAAAACATGAACGCCACAATCAGTGGGGAGTAACTCCGGGTTCTCCCAGCCATATCACATTAAACGTACATATAAGGAAATACAAAAGTAAAATCATGCATATATAGATATCCATGTGAGTTACGATAAGAATAGATAGGCAATTCGATAAATAATGATAAGAGCATAAGTGGCACAAATCCGAAACCATCATGTTATTCAAAGACTCGGGGAAGACACTCTTAGGCAACCGAATACGCTCACTAGGGCTTACATCTCACCGTTAGCGGTATAAGTTTGATAAGATGGAGACTCGACAAACAAACCATGCCAAATCATCTAAAGTCGGGTCAACATCCGAAATTAAGTGGACATTGAAACACAATGTCCAGTCCATGGACAGACAATGCGTGAGACTCAATGGCCATCCATGGACTGGATAATGAGTGTCAACATCCATCCATGGTCTGGACAATAACACTCAACGTCCATCCATGGTGAAACATTAAGATTCAATGTCTGTCCATGGATGGACGTCGATACTCATTGTCTATCCATGGATTGGACATTGAGTCTCATTGTTCGTCCATGGACTGGACGGCATTGAGTCTCGATATTTGCTCTGTGGTCGGACATTTAATTCAAATTTATTTGATTTTAGGTCGTTTTACTTAATGTGTTTAGTGTGGAAACTAACTACTAACTCAAATTAAAAACGAATACAAAGTAATTGTACATTAGAATCAATTAAACATAACCATTCAAATCTAATTCATTGAAAAATATAAAAATTGTATCATTAAGTAATATTAATATATATATACTATATATTAAATCCTGAAACCAAGAGACTTTAATGTAACTAAATAAAGTTATACAAATTAATTATACTATATAGTTTTTAATCGATATCTCTATGTGATAGACCTGATGAAGGATTTTAATGTAAATAATATATAACTTTGGTTGAAGTATAAATTTAAAAAATACCAAAATAGGGTGATTTTCCTTAAAATAAACATGCGCCACTTATGGTATTAATTAGTAGCATAATTCTTTTAAATTGATTTAACTGAACATATATGTAATATATTAATATAAATATATGAGACTTTTAAAATTGCATGTGTGCTCAAATTGCATGTTTAATCATCAGTTACTCAAATTATAGTAATCACTTAGTTCAATAGTCAAAGTAACAATATTAGAACTGGGAGTAATGAAAGTAATAAACAACGGGAGTAGTGAAATTTTTAATATTAATGCGGCATTAGTGAAAGTATCAATAATTACGGTTAGAGTAGTGAAAGTAACAATAATTACGACGGGAGTAGTGAAAGTAACAGTAGTAATAACAAATGTAATAAAAGAAATAATACTAACAATAAAAAAAGTATATATGAACAATTAGCCGACCAATTGATTAAAGTAAAATATTAATAGTGGGAGTAATGAATTGTATAATAATTTATTATATCGTAATTTTAAGATATGTCTTAAGAAAATATATTGATGATAAATTTATGAGTTATACAACTTTAAAATATATTTAAGTAAAATATATTTTAATGATAAATATAGGTGGCCCGGACAGAACCGGGCACCAATACTAGTAAACATATAAACCGGTTTAGGGGAACCATGCATAATACCGTTTCCCTAATCTCCTATCTGCATTATACAAATAAAACGGTTAAAAAATAATTAAATCGCGGCCCACTCAGGGACAATGAAATTCAAAATCCGAACCATGAATGGACTTTGTATTTCAAAGTTCGTCCTATGGAGTGACTTTGAAATTCAACATCCCACCATGGGACGGACGTTGAAATTAAAACTCCCTCCATGGTGGGACGTTGAAGATCAACATCTCCCCATGGCTTGGACGTTAATATTTAACGTCCCTCAATGGATGGACGTTGAATATCAACGTCCAAGCCATGGAGAGAAGTTGATCTTCATCGTCCTCCCCACGGTATGGCTACAATGGTAGGAGGGAATATGAAAATTGTTTATTTTGTATTTATATAACAAGGGAATATAAAAATTGTATATACAACAAGCCCGAAACAATGACAAAAAAAAAAACAAATCGCAGCAACACCCACTCTATGACAATAAAACGTAACAACTTCAACAACAAACCGCCACAATGGTATCAACAATAGAAAAAACACATAAATTTACTGTTAAAATCAACCCAAACGTAAAAAAAATAAAAATTCAAATAAAAAACATAATGTAAAAATGCTAACTTATTAAAACTAATTACACATAACATAATGAAAACAAACAATCGTAATCTAATCTATGTCAAAGAAAACAAAAGGATGCCTTGTATCCTTTTTTTCTTATATTTTCCCCATTAGAATAAAAAGGATCGTGAATTTCTTGCAAAAAAAATTAAAACAAAAGGAATCGTACTTAATTGAATCCTATACTAGTTGTAAAAAAGGCAAAGCATACCTATTTCGAATCAATGGGGACGAAAAAATATATAAACTATATATCACAAAAATATAATTACATATTTCCAACATATAGATCTCATATAAACAAAGTATAAACATCATATTCACTATATATAACAAGGGAATATGAAAATTTTATATCATGGATATACGTACATATACTTTGAAATTAATACATGAAAATTGAGAAAATTTTATAATTATAGGTCAACACTATACTTTTGAAATAAAAGATATTTGTGACATATAAATTTTAAATTCACAAAATATATTGCATATTGATCTGATAACAGATAAATTACATATATGCAAAATTAAAAATTATATTCACATTGTATAACATGTGAATGTCACTTAAAATTTGTCAACATATATATATTTAAATATCATAAATGAACACACGGTATGTCAAAAGCAATCCATATGTATAAAGTAAAAAATTTATAAATATTTGTGATAGTTTTCAAACTTTTTAATAGTTGAGTTTAAATTAAAGTTATTTTTAAATTAAAGTAGTGTGACACCCCGCGATTTAGCAGTAAAGTAAACACATAGATTTGCAGCGGAAAATACGAGATTCTAAAAACTTTAAAAGCAAAACCATGAATGTCACTATACTACAAAACCAAAACTTAATTTAAAAAATCGTTTATACAAATTGTATCGTAAACAAATATAAGGGACATCGATCCCTTGATAAAACACAGTGAAGATAATAAACTAATATAAACTACACGCTAAGGGTGAAACGTTGTAAGAACAACGCTCGCTAGCTCACTCGCCACAACCCCATGCAAACTCAAACCTGCAACCTGTGTCATCATACAAACATATAATCATAGGCATATAATCATGTGTCATTATACAAACATATATATCATACCGGATGTGATAATAGCATTATGATAAGAACAATATACGAGTAAAGGAAGCCATTATCATCATGCAATACAAGACTCGGGGAAGACCCCCCTTGGCAACTATATAGAACACTAAGGGCATGCATCTCACCATTACAACATATGCTTGAGAAGGTTTGGGACTCGACATACAAACAAATCATAGGCATCCAATCAATTAATTATATAATCCATCATAAGATCAAACATAAACATACACACTCTCACGGTAAATGACACGCACTAGCACCATGTAAATAGCAAGTATGATCAAACACGTCCACGGGATAAACATTTCCCATAACCATATATGATAAAAATTTCGTATATGAAAGATTCACACGTCCACGAGATAAACATTTCCCTGAACCATACACGATAAACATTTTGTATATGAAAGAAAAATTTCCTCCCGGTAGGACGACGATAATAATACGGTCCTAGTCTAAACCTGGCCAGACTCTCGGAATGAACATGTTCTGATTCGACATGCGATAAACATTTTGCATCCAAGACTCGGTCAAACACAGAAGCCGAGTACCTCAAATTCGGTCAAACTACTCGAAAGAGGCGGAAAGAGCACAACAATCAAATACAAGCACGTACGCTACATACAATGAAACCACCTCGCAAGGATACAACATTTGACGGTCGGGTTGATCAACGCATTGCGTTCACATCCTAACAACGTCGTCATATCCCCACTAAAACATGCATACAAGAATCAAGGATACACCTAATCACTCCAACATTCGAGTCTAACGAGGATAAGGGAGTAGCCGGGAAATGAGAGTTCAAAGCACTCAACAAGTAGTGCTCAAATCAATACATAAGGTAACACCGACTCGAGAGAGGACATTGTTGGAGTAAGTGTCCTAAACATATAGTGCAATCACATAATTAAATCTCAATAATAAGAATACAAAGGGATGATGAATATTATAGTCAACTGGTCAACATAAATCGGTAATGATTGGCTCAATTGAGTTTGACGTTACTGTCGTATGACGGTGGTGATCAGTTGATCCCTTGAGGTCACACCTAAAGGACAATCCCCTAATCATGTACATTAATTAATTGTATAGTGATACAGATTAATTAATCCCTTAAAATGAACCAAGTTTAAATTGTGAGTGAGAAATATATCTTATTGTAATATGATTAAATAAGATTCATTTTGGTAATTTAATTGTTATATTACTAAGAATGCATTATGTTTATGAAACATTTGAGATAAGTGAATTTGGTTAATTATAATTACAAATTGTTGTAGATTATTTTAACCAAATATGAGAGGACCCATTTTATTTACATGTAATTATAAAATGTGACTTAAAATGTTAAGTCTAATTCATTTGTTATGAAATTGCATTTAAATTGGTTAAATGCACATTTATAAGCAAAATTACATGTTATATGTCACATGTCACACTTGTGACAAATGACAAATTGCAAAAATAAAATGGACACCCATATTACATGGGTGAACCGGTTTTGGTAGTGTACCAAGAGGGTGATTATTTTTGTGTATTATTCTAATTGGGAATTAGACATAATCATACCCAAAACTATTACCAACACTCAACCTTTTTACATTGTTAAGAACAATTAGAAGTGACAACACCCCACCCATGTGGGGTGTGGGTGACCGGTTTCAACAAGGCAAGGATGGCTTGTTTTTTTTCCTCTTATTTATACAATACACTACCTCATATAATTCATTCATGCAAAAATCACTTCTTCTCTCTAACATCTCACTAAACTTAAGAAGTTTACATAATACTTAGAGTTCATATTCTCTAATAATATACTAGTGTAGTATTAAGAGTTATTAGATCATTTTAAAGGGTTACTACATTTAATACTAGTGTAGTATTATTTTGTAGAGATTAAGGGTAGTCTTGGGTGCAACTAATTGGAGAGTTTCTAATTTGAAACTTGGAATTCATCCTCATCTTACTAGCTCAAGATCAATATTTGAAAGGAGTTCAAATATTGTGCCCATTTCCATATAATCAATGTAAGAAATGGTTCTTTCCTTTATATTTTGTTATGCATGCATAAGATTTATTTAGTTTAAGAGTAAACTAAATGTATTATGATATTAGAAGTGTCTAATATCGAGTTTAAGAAACATACAAGCGGTATCAAGAGCCAAGGTTGTTGCATGCATAATCGATTTATAGTTTTTTCGAGTTATGGTAACTTAATGAAAACTAGTAATTTGTGTTTTATAAGATAAAATCACAAAGTTATTTGCATGTCAATATATTCTGGTCCTAATATGATTTTAGGTCATTTTGATGATTTATGGAAATTTATAGTGCTCAAATATGTTTTTTAGTATTTTTATTACATTTTAATGAGTAAAATGATGTTTAAAATACTAAAAATAGTTAGACTTATCTTCTGACCTTGAAATTTTTACACAATATCACACATGCATTTTACTTACTGTATGTAAAATTTCGTGTGAAGTGGACGTATTTCGTATGATTTATGATTTTTATATGATAAAATGAAATAAATAAAGGTCAAATGGTTAAAAATACTTCCGCTTTGAATCTGACAATGAAATTTTCGTATGTTGTCACATGCATATTTTCCTGTCAGACTGGAAAATTTTAGACTGATGTGATTTGTCTAGCATGATTTATGGATTTTTAATGTAAAAATGACATAAATAGTGACTAATTTAGCAAATATACTTCCGGTTTGAATCTAATGATGAAATTTTAGTATGTTGTCACATGCATGTTTTCTGGTCATACTGGAAAAGTTCAGACTTATGTGATTTGTCTTGCATGATTTATGAGTTTTTAATGTAAAAATGGCATAAATAGTGACTAATTAAAAAATTATAGCTAAATTATTATTCATGTCAAGAGAAAATTATTACTGTTTGCATAAATGTCCCACATTTCAGATCTAAAGTTGAAAATTTAATATGATTAATTTTTGCATGCTTTATGTATTTTATTTGATAAAACCGATAAAGCGCAACCATTTTTCTCTAAACCGATTCGAAATTTTTAAACCATGATTTTTTGACATTATGAGTGTCATGGAAATGTTCCAGAATGTACAAAAATTTAAAATTCAAATTTTGAAATTATTGTAATTAAATTTGGATTTATTTGATTAAAATATGATTTTAAAAGTCTAATATGAGCAATTATATAACAACAAGTTGAATTATTGTCAAAAATTGAGTGATGACTAATTTTTGAGGCCTAAATGAGTTGGGATAATTAACTTGGACTTAAATATGATTTAAGTATTGTTTGGTGATTTTAAAGTGTTATTATCACGCATTTCCGTAAAACCGGGTTATATTCGATATAAACCGTTAATTAGAGCGATTTGGCATTTAACATGAGCATGTTTTATACATATTATAATGCTGCATTTTTATTTATGAATGTCATATTTTCAATTTATGAATGTCATATTTTGGTTTATGTAATTTGGAATTATGTAATTTTTCCTTGTATGGCCTTAGTTTTAATCGATATTGCCCGAAATGTAAGGGAATATTGATTCGGTTGTAATTTAATGTGATCTCGAATCACTTTTATTGTATTATTTTATTTTACAAATGTATAATAGGAAATTATTGTAATTTTATTATATATTTTGTAACTAATTGTAAAACCGGAGTTTCCCAAAGACGGTGCCATTCGGAAAGGAGTTCCGAGAGAGAGACGGTGACCTTGGGAGGCGTGCTTATGAAGTTCAAGGGACCAAAGGAGTTGGTTTCCGAACTTGTAATAGAATATATGATTTTCTATTCTAGGAAAGGCCATACTAGGAGTTTTATTTTTATGCTTGCATTTTTATTTAATATGTTTGCATGCATTGCCAAATCGCCATAACATGACATGCATATTTATCGAGTAATCGACCATGTCAATTAAAATAATTGTTAATTCATCGATTTAGTTCACTTTAACATGATAGATTATAAATTGACAAGACCTCTCATAATAAATAATTGAGATCAAGCCTTACCAAATGTTAGAACCCATGAATCCCAATTTCGCAAGGAAGTAGGCTCGGCTCACCGGGGTGCTAAACTTGTTACGTTGGGTAAGTGGGGTAATAAATGTTATTATTTCGAAATTTGGATTGAGCTCAACGGAAGTATTCGCGACCGTAGCCGCATGTGTTCCGGGCTAAAGATAAATATTAATGTAATATTATCGACCGAGAGTTCTAATGTAGAATCGATTAAAGAGTTAATCCACCGAATTATGTTAATGAGGGATGAATCGGCTTACCGTGCCCAAGTTGATATGAATCATTTATAATAGTTGGGTAGAGGTCACTATTTAAATGCTAAACTTGTTTAAAATGTTTACAAGTATTTAAAACGATAAATGTTAACATTTCCTTTATGTCTTAAATTTGTAGTTAACTTTGTACAATCGCAATGGCTAGTTCATCCAACACCAATGCTCCAACTCTCACAAATGTCTCATGGCTTCGATCCTTTATGGATCGATGCAAGTTAGAAAAGAATGGCGCTAATTTTGCCGATTGGAATGCGCAACTCCGCTTGGCCGCGGAAGGTGACGACAAGCTTCGTTACCTTACCGAAGCCTCTCCCGAAACACCCAATGAAAGGTCAACCGCCGCCGCAAGGCGAGCCTATGAGGCTTACCAAAAGGAAGCCGCCGCGATAAAAAATGTTTTGATCTTCTCTATGGAGGCCGATCTCCAAAGGAGTGCCATAAAGATGAGCACGGCCTATGAGATCTATGCCAAACTTGTGACCATGTTTTCACAAGCTCCTAGAATCGTTCAATATGAAACGGCATCCGCGTTTTTCGACATGAACCTTAAAGAGGGCCAAAAGGTTAGCCCTCATGTACTCAAATTGATTGAGCATGTCGAGATTCTTAAAGTGCAAGGGGTTGACATTCCCGAACAACTCGTAATTGACCGTGTACTACATTCCTTGGGGAGAATAAAGGCATATGTGATGTTTAGGGTAAACTACAATATGCAAAATATGCAAACCTCTCTCCACGAGTTGCACAAAATGCTTGTGCAAGCGGAGAGAGACATGGGGCTAAATGTTAGCACTACCAAGGATGTACTTATCATCAATAACAAGAGTAAGGGGAAGTTCAAAAAGAGTGCAAGCAAAGGGAAGAAGCCCTCCACCTACAAAGGCAAGGGAAAAGCTATTGAGAATAGCTCACCCAAGCCTAAGAAAGGTGCCTCAACCGAGGACAAGTGCCATTATTGTAATGGCGTAGGGCATTGGAAGAGGAATTGCCCCAAGTATCTAGGAGATATCAAAGCCGGGAAAATTGTTTCCGTTGGTAAATTTTCATCCCTATCTTTTATGTTATGATCTCAACTTTGGTATATAGATACAAGTTGTGATTCTTACCCTTTTTAATTGTAATTAGGGCACCCAAGCAAGGACAAGGGCAAGGACAAGCAAGCCTAAAGAGATTCTTCAAGGGAAGCTAAAGTAGCCCCATGGATGAAGACATAAGGAAGCTTGGTCTCATTTTGTGTTGTCTTCCTTATTTGGGTTGTATTTTGTGATGTTGTTTTAGAAACTCTTTATTTCCTTGTTTGACAATGGAAATTTGTTTATTTCCTTTTATTAACTTTGGGTTGTAATTGGATTTTGGTGACTTGGTTTTCAACCCAAGTCACTCGGTTTATGAAACTTTTTCATTCTAAAACTTGTCATTATACTCACTTGATCTAATAACATAAATTAATCGACTCAAATTGATCACGCAAATATTATGATGATGGGATCATTATAATAAAAAGGCTAAGAATTCGATTCTCACTTTGAAAGATCAATTGCTAAGTCAAAATTGAGTTATTGAACTCAAAATATGGAATCTACCAAACCAATTGGCCATACCACTTATAAAGAAAGTAAATGACATGAATATGAGTTCACCTCTTTAGCTCTTATAGAACTAGTCTATGTTGAAGCTAAGATTCGATGTCTTTACAAAGAAGTCTTTAGTAGATCACTTAAGGTCATGTTGTGATACTTCTACCTCCCTTACGAATATGAGTACAAAATTGTTTGTGGCTCATAAGGCTATCTTTAAAGAAAATAGTTGTATTTTTCTAAAGATAGAGTGGGAGAAAATAAGCCACAACGAAAAACTAGTTAGGAACTAGTGAGGAAACCAAAAGAATATGTTCTTAGGTTAGACTCAAGACTAATGAGGAGACCAAAAGAAAGCGTTCTTAGGTGAATCCTTAGACTATTGACGAGTCCAAAAGAAAATGTTCTTGAGAAAATAAGATTCTGATCTATGTAAGTGGAAGCACCTAGAAATTTTAAATTTTGATTTTCTAACATGAGAGACTTATGAAACTAAATGGAATCTATGCAAAGAAAATGTTTTAATTGGAAGTGTCCAATTATAGTTGCATGGATAGACATGTAGATGTCTACAAAAGCTAAGTTAATGCGTAACTTTGCTTAGATCCAAATCATCAGTGAAATACCTCATAATATGTGTGTGCCAGATACACATCAAAACATCATGTCCAAATAGGGATTTGGAATAGGATGTGTACATGACACAAGCCTATTGTATGTATCTACCTAGAGGTTATGATGATCTTTTCTATTATAAGATAGAAGAAGGGTTTCACTCGAATTGTCGAAAAGTCATGTATAGACATGAAATTAGTGGGAGTTAAAGTCATGTATAGACATGAAGTTAAGTGGGAGTTTAAGTCATCATGTAAAGACATGAAGTTCAGTGGGAGAAATTGTTTTCCACGTGAATGACGTTTCACTCATTAAGAGTGACATATTCATATTACCTTTTTGAAAGGAGTGGTTGGATTTTAATGTTGGATGAAAGAGGGCAACGTGTATACTGAAATCAAAATCTATTGTGGAATAGAAGATTTTAGCTTGACATTTAAAAGGTATCTTATATCGATAAGATCCTTAATCTATTCAACAAGTTAAATAGGTTGTTTATGTTGATAAAAGTGGGATCACTATGAAAGGGTCATAGTCATCCACTGAACCTAAGAGTTGTTGATCACATGATATCGATCATGTGTGCCATAACATGCACATACCTAAATGAATTGTATGCTAGGAGCATGACAAGCCCATAACAAATCAATCCAGATGAGTGTCATTGGATAGCCTACAAGAACATCCATAGAGTTCTCGAGGAGAACTAGGGATACATTCTTGTGTTTGGTAGAGAAAATTTGACAATGTGGTAAAGGTTACACAAACCCAAATTTCCAAACTTATAAAAGGATTTATCGAAATCCTAGGCGTACTTTTGTTATACAAGAAGCGAATAACTAAAAGAATGATTGAAGAGTCAATCCTTATAAATTCTACAAATAGAGACCTAGTACATTATGATGAGGATAAGGTGGTTTAAAAGGAACTAATAGTAGATCTTTTCACCTAAATACCTATCAGTTATCATGATAACAAGTGGGAGTATCTTTCAAGTTAAAGAGCCCAACACTAGATAGAGATCTAGAAATGTATATAGATGAATTCATGTTATTAGGAATAACGTTGGATGGAAGGAAAAAGCAATTCACAAGGTTGGAATAAATGAATATATGGTATATTCACTACCCAAGCCTTTATTGCATTTAATGAGATCGTCATGAATTGTCATGGACGAAATAAACTTTAGATTATATGATATGAAGCAATAACATTGTGTTGATTGTTCATATATGATAATCACATTTATCGTTTGAGTTTCTAAAACTTGTTTTGTGCTTTGTTATATCCAAATGGATTGTAGAGACAATTTTGGACTCCATTAAAATGGACTGATTTAACATAGCATTGGCCCCTAGTCACTTATATGAGGTGACATCTCGAAGTGACTAGATTGTGGTGCGATTGATGGCAAGTTCAAGTGTCATAGGGTCATAGGGATGACCAATCGATCACATAGGCAGACTGTATGAGACACTCTGTCGGGAAGTGACCGCTTATAGAATTCTGGCAATTCTTGTAGCCTGGTCGTGGCAAGAGCTACTAGTATTCTTTTGAGTCAATTCTTTGACTAAAGACTGTTCGCCTAAGGTGGCACAGTTTCAGAGTGACTTTGATTTATGCTCTACGACCTTCGTAACTGGGGTCAAATGGGCATCTTTTGGGTCATGATGAGCTGTGGCTATTCGAAGGGAATAGTGCGATAGGAATTGTCCACCCCTTGTCAGGGTTGTTTTAAATCTCAAGGCCACTCGAGGAGGAGTAAGCTGAAAATGCGTGGCCACGCTCGGAAGGTATCTATGGTAGATAATTCCGGTCAGACAGTTACTCTCCAGATCGAGGAAACCACTCTTGATATGATCAAATACAAGGACGACCTGCAAGACACCTTGCATTGAGTGGGAGATATTGTAATAGGACAAGAGAATTGGTGACGCACACTTGTCTCGGACAAGTGGGAGATTGTTGGAGTAAATGTCCTCAACAATAGTGCGATCACATAATTAAATCTCAATAATAAGAATACAAAGGGATGATGAATATTATAGTCAACTGGTCAACATAAATCGGTAACGATTGGCTCAATTGAGTTTGACGTTACTGTCGTATGACGGTGGTGATCAGTTGATCCCTTGAGGTCACACCTAAAGGACAATCCCCTAATCATGTACATTAATTAATTGTATAGTGATACAGATTAATTAATCCCTTAAAATGAACCAAGTTCAAATTGTGAGTGAGAAATATATCTTATTGTAATATGATTAAATAAGATTCATTTTAGTAATTTAATTGTTATATTACTAAGAATGCATTATGTTTATGAAACATTTGAGATAAGTGAATTTGGTTAATTATAATTACAAATTGTTGTAGATTATTTTAACCAAATATGAGAGGACCCATTTTATTTACATGTAATTATAAAATGTGACTTAAAATGTTAAGTCTAATTCATTTGTTATGAAATTGCATTTAAATTGGTTAAATGCACATTTATAAGCAAAATTACATGTTATATGTCACATGTCACACTTGTGACAAATGACAAATTGCAAAAACAAAATGGACATCCATATTACATGGGTGAACCGGTTTTGGTAGTGTACCAAGAGGGTGAATATTTTTGTGTATTATTCTAATTAGGAATTAGACATAATCATACCCAATACTATTACCAACACTCAACCTTTTTACATTGTTAAGAACAATTGGAAGTGACTACACCCCACCCATGTGGGGTGTGGGTGACCGGTTTCAACAAGGCAAAGATGGCTTGTTTTTTCCTCTTATTTATACAATACACTACCTCATATAATTCATTCATGCAAAATCACTTCTTCTCTCTAACATCTCACTAAACTTAAGAAGTTTACATAATACTTAGAGTTCATATTCTCTAATAATATACTAGTGTAGTATTAAGAGTTATTAGATCATTTTAAAGGGTTACTACATTTAATACTAGTGTAGTATTATTTTGTAGAGATTAAGGGTAGTCTTGGGTGCAACTAATTGGAGAGTTTCTAATTTGAAACTTGGAATTCATCCTCATCTTACTAGCTCAAGATCAATATTTGAAAGGAGTTCAAATATTGTGCCCATTTCCATATAAATAATGTAAGAAATGGTTCTTTCCTTTATATTTTGTTATGCATGCATAAGATTTATTTAGTTTAAGAGTAAACTAAATGTATTATGATATTAGAAGTGTCTAATATCTAGTTTAAGAAACTTACAGCTACAACCGTTGGATATTCCGCTGTGGAAGTGGGAATCTATTTCAATGGATTTTGTTATGGCTTTGCCAAAGACCGTGGGAGGTAAAGATGCAGTTTGGGTTGGTTTTGATCGATTAACCAAGTGTGCTAGGTTTATTCCGATCAAAGAAACTTGGAATTTGGATCGTTTAGCAAAAGCCTATGTGGATGAAATTGTTAGATATCATGGAGTTCCTATGGAGATTATATCCGACCGAGATCCGAGATTCTGTCGAGGAAACTTTACAGGTGCCATGGGTAGTAATTGTTGATGAGTACTGCTTTTCATCCGCTTACGGATGGTCATAGACTGGAGGACTATCATACTTTTAGAAGACTTGATTAGGGCTTGTGCTCTTGACTTTCAGTCTAGTTGGGAAAAGAGTTTACCATTGGTGGAGTTTTCTTACAACAATAGCTATCATGCATCGATTAAGATGGCTCCATATGAAGCTCTTTATGGAAGGAAATGTCGGAGTCCTATATGTTGGAATCAATTGAGTGCCAATCGTGATTTAGGCCCCGATGTTCTTGTTGAAACCATTGATAATGTGAAGGTCATTCGTGATAGAATGAAAGCCGCTCAAGACCGTCAAAAGTCTTATGCCGATATCCGAAGAAGGCCGTTAGAGTTTGAGGTTGGTGATAAAGTGTTCTTGAAAGTATCGCCAATGAAGGGTGTTAGACGGTTTGGTGTTAAGGGTAATTGAGCCCGAAATACATTGGACCCTTTGATATTGTAGAAAGGATTGGTGTCGTTGCTTATAAGTGGAATTTGCCGCCGAATTGGCGTACGGTTTCATGATGTTTTCATGTTTCTCAATTGAGAAAAGTATGTTAGGAATCCAAGCCATGTATTTCAAAAGGAATGGCCCAGAGCTTGAACCAATCTATCCTTGAGAGAGCCGAATCCGTTATCCTAGATAGTAGGATAGGAAAGTGAGGAAGGTTAAAGAGCTTCCGTTGGTGAAAATCTTGTGGAGAGTGATAATGTCGAAGAAGAGAGAAGAGACTTGGGAAACGAAAGCTTCTATGCGTAGTAAATATCCGAGTCTTTTCGAGTTGTAAGGATAAATTTGATTTTCCTCAAGTTTCCGAGGACACGAAACTTTTTAAAAGGTGTGGGGTGATTGTAAACACCCGGAAATGTACCCTATATTTGTCTAGTAGAAATAGTTACGGATTATAACTATTTCAGTAATTTTAAGTTTTAAATTATCTTTTTAAGTTCCGAGTCGAATTTTGAATTTCCGAGTTAGTATTTGGAATTTCTGCGAGATTTCATGAAAATGTCGTCTTCAGTCTAGTTTGACTTTTCTTGACTTTGGTAATCGCCTTTGACTTTTTCTCTACACATCTCACACAACTCCCTCCTTAACCTAAAATCTCATTAAACACAAAATCAAACCTAGTTTTCTTCTTCCTTAAGAAATCAATTTCCCTCTTTGATTTCGATTTCATAATTCGCATAACTTCTTCGTGGCTCGATAGAATTTACGTAAGTTTATCTTATTCTTACTCCCGTACCTTCCTCTATCCGCGTAGATGTTAAAATCATCGTCTTTCTCGCTTTTCAAACTTTCCGTCTTTATCAAGATGAACTTTATTCATCTTTTTACGATCTAATTGTAGGTGGCGACCTCCAAGATCCCGACAAAGACTATTTCCTTATAGAAGAGGAGCTTGACGATCATTAGAGACGCTCAAAGGTAACGGGGAAGGGTTACTCGGTATTACTTACGTGTTTTATATGTTTATATGCTAGAGAATCGTATTAGATTACGAGTAGGAAGATTAGCATCCATGCTATGATTAGTAAATGATGTTATATGATGAATATGGATGATATATATTGATTGTTGATGATTATTTGCAGTATATATGAGAATTGAAATGATTTGGAAATGATTTGGTTGAGTTTTGGAAGCTCTCGGGTGAAGAAGTGCTCCCAGCCGGTCGACCGGCCGCCGGTCTGACCACCGGCTGGGAACACATCAGAAACCCCTTTGGAAATTGAGAATTTGCATGATATGGTGCTCCAGGCCGGCCAACCGGCCACCGGTCAACCCACCGGCCTGGAACACATCAGTGTTGAAGTGTTGGTTTTGTTGTGATGTTCTGTGCCGGTCGACCGGCCGCCGGTCGACTGACCGGCCCAGACCCCTTTTCTCTGTTTTTGGGATTTTGCCTGTGTTCTGAGCCGGCCCACCGGCCGCCGGTCTGTTGCCCGGCCTGGAACACGGCTGTATGCATTTCCTTTATTTTCAAAAACTCGTGATTTATAATAGTGCGCATGATCGGTTTACCGTGAAATTTTACGTAAGGTCTTATAATATTCATGCTTCGGTTATATGATATTTCTTTCGCATGTATCTCATGTTTTGTGACGGTTTTCGATATGTGCCACTTTGAGTCGGTTTTTCATATATGTTACGGTTTGAGCACGGTTTTGTCTTGTGCTTTGTATTCTCATTCCCTTGGCTACCTTTCCGTTCGTAAGGCTGGAATGTCGGAACGGCGAGGCATCCTACTGCTTAAATGCATGTGTTAGTGGGCATATGACGACGTTGTTGGGAGTTGAACGCTATGCGTTGTTCGACCCGGCCGTCAAATGTTGTATACTTGCGAGGTGGTGTTATTTGCATGTAGCGTACCGCTTGTAATGAGGCTTGAGCTGTATTTCCGCCTCTTTCGTGAATTGATCTACCGAATTTGGGGTACTCGGCATATATATTGTAAGCCGAGTCTGGATGCGAACGTTTTATCGCAGGTACGAATCGGAAACGTTATATTCCGAGATCCTGGCCACGTTAGACTAGGACCGGATATTAGTATCGTGTGCCATACCAGGAGGAAATTAGTTACATTACGAAATGTAGCAATCGTGTAGAGTTCAGGGAATGCTTTATCCGTGGATGCATTTTAACTCATTCTTGCTGGGAACGATGCTAGTGCGTTTCATTTACCGTGAGAGTTGTCGTCTTGTGTCGTTCTTGAATGCGTGATTTCATGATATTGTTCATGGTCAGTGCATGATTGGACACCGTCATTGTCTTGGTTCGTGAATGGATGATAATATGTTGGATTATTTGTGATCATCACATGACTGATTTGGGTGGTCTGTCGAGTCTCAATCTTATCAATCTTATACCGCTAACGGTGAGATGCAAGCCCTAGTGAGCGTATTCGCTTGCCTAAGAGTGTCTTTCCCGAGTCTTTGAATAACATGATGGTTACGGATTTGATTTCTATATGATCTTATCGTTATATCTCGTATTGCCTATTTATTCTTATCGCAACTCACATGTATATTTATATGTATGCATGCTTTACTTTCGTATTCCCTTATATGTACGTTTGATGTAATATGGCTGGGAGAACCCGGAGTTACTCCCCACTGACTGTGGCATTCATGTTTTTCATGGATGAACAGGTTTCCTGCTTGGATGATTTTTGGATGTGACTTTTTGGGGTTCGGGTGTGAGCTAGCGGGCGTTGTCCCTGGAAGTTCACCTCTAGACGATAGTAGCTAGTTTTTATTAAACTCTTGTTCTTTGCTAACATTTGAAGAGACCCCGTCTCTGTATTGTATATCCGTTTTAGTGTAATATTGACACCTCCTCGTTTTGTTACAATGCTGATAGAAATTTTTTTAAAATACCGGTATTTCCGCATATCTTTCACAGTTGATATGTTTACTTTCCGATTCGCGAGGGTTGTCACATTGTGAAACACCGGTCTTTCTGTCTTTCAAGTACTTGGGGCAATTGCTGTTTCCAAGGCCCTTTGCCATTAACAATAATAGCCCAAATCCGCCTCCGCGTGTTTGTTGACTTTGGGCTTGGCCTTATAAAAGACCTTTGCCTTTCCCTTGCCCGATTTCTTGAAAAGAGTCTTACCCTTTCCCTTGTCCTTCCTCACCCCAAGGTTCATGTTCTTCATTTTCATGGAAAGAACATCCTTGGGTTCACTCCCACTAGCCTCCATGTCCCTCTCCGCTTGGGTGAGGAGTGCATGGAGTTCATGGAAACTCTTGTCCATGCCACTCATGTTATAGTTCACCCTAAATTGGGTGAACTTAGGTGAGAGTGAATGAAGGATCTTACCCACCACCAAATTCTTCGGAATTTTGCACCCTAGACGTTCTAAGGTGTCCGCGTGCTCAACCATTTTGAGCACGTGTGGGCCAACTTTTTGGCCCCTTTGAAGCTTAGTGTCAAAGAATTTCGTAATTGCCTCATATTGGAGAATTTGAGGCGCTTGCGAAAACATCGAAGTGATCCTCGTGAATATCGCATATGCATTGAGAGAGATCAATTGGAGTTTGAGTTTGGGTGAGATTGACCAAATCAAGACATTCTTGACGTCATTAGCAACCTTCAAATAAAGGTCATATTCGGCCCGAACCACCGCGGACGATCTAGGCGCGGGTTCGGTGGGGGGATCTTCGACCAAGTAGCGAAGCACGTTATCGGATAACGCGGCGCTCTTGATCGTTGATTCCCATTCAACGAAGTTACTTCCGTCATCCTTAAGGACACACTTGTCCATGACGGACCTCAACCATGAGTCTCTACCCAAGGTTGCAACGTTTGATGATGTTGACATTATGCGAATATGGTAACTACAACAAAAAGAAATATATCAACATTCATTGTTAATTTACTTGAAAAACATTTTAACAAGTTAAGCATTCATATAATGACCTCTCACTAAATTATATAAATGATTCCAAGACCCATCTTTAAATAAAAAATAGTCATCGCATGCTACCTTTTATCTAGAAATGGTAAGTCGTTACTTGACTAATTCTACCCTTAGAACTCTTGGTTGACTGATTTCAACTAAATCCATCTCCTAGTCCCAAGATAACGCTTATCTCGTTGAGTCCAATCCAATTTTAGCTTGTGATCGTATCACCCTACTTACCGAGGTTAAAAAGGGACCACGAGCGTGAGGTAGCCCTAATGAAACACGGGATTCATAGGTGTTATAATTCGATAAGGCCTAATCTCAATTTTTAACAGTGAGAGATCTTGCAATTTAGTTATAATTATAAGTGAACTAAGTCGGTGAATTGTGAATAACGTTGAATTGACAATATCGGTAAATATAATGCATGTGTGACGATTTTGGCATGAGCGGAAATAAAGCAAGCAACCAAGCAACAATAAAATCCTAGTATGGCCACCTAGCTAATCATAATTAACTAGATAGTTACAAATTCGGAAACCAACTCCTTGGTCCCTTGCCTCTTCACTTGGAACACCTTCCAAAATGGCACCGTCTTGAGGGAGTCACCGATCTTCATAAAAATAATTACAAATATACAAATATACAAATTCCTATTATACATTTATACTATAAAATAAAATTATTAAATTATACAAACCGGCGATACGAGATCGCAATAAAATTACAACCAAAACGTTATTCCCTTACATTACGGGTAATAACGATAAAAATAACTAGGCAATACTAGGTACAAACTTTGCATAAATTATTAAATAAATGACATTCATTCATTCAACCATAAATTAAATAAATTGCTGCAAAAATTCATGCCAAAATCGTCCTAGATTCAATTCATGCTCATTGTAGCTCGATTTTTTCGGGATTTATTGATTTTTAACCATTAAAAATCACTATCAACATTTAAATCGCATTTAAATTCAAACTAATTGACTAAACTGTTTTAGTACTCAAAATTAGTCACTACTAATTTTGTTGGTCATTAATTAGATCGATTTGATTTCATTTGCTAAATATTACGGTTTAATCATAACAATTATGAAATAAAACCAAAATAAAATATAAACATCATAAAATTTGAAACCAAAAAATTTTGTACATTCTGGAACAATTCCTGGAACTATAAAAAAAAAAACATTTGCTCAAAAAATTTAAATTAATTTTATGAACAAATAGCTTTGTATTTAATGGTTTTATCAAATAAAAACATTAGATATAGTAAAACAGTGAAACAAATTATGAAATTTCACCAAGAGTATCAAAATCAGAATGTAAAATGTAAAAAAAATTTTCAAGACCATAAATGGACGTTTCAATTTTATGAACATTACAATCTCATATTATCGACTTTTATCGTATAAAAATCAATGAACATGCAATACATAAGTAAAAATCACGAAATTTTACATACAATATTTAAGAAATGCATGTGAGATCAAATTAAAATTTCATGGCCAGAATCAACATGCAACTATTTTTAGTTAACTTTTAACTCATAAAATGCATGTTAACTCGGTTTAAACGCCAAAAATCAAAATAAATAGCAAATTAATCCCTAAAATCACGAAATTATACCACAAACATTTTGAGGTCAGTAGGTATACATGCACCAAAACATTTCGTCAGAATCGTATTTTAACTCAAAATCTTTGATTTATTAGTTATCTTATAACTTTAATAAAAATGTCCAAAATGAACATGGATGCTACAAGCTAGCTCTGATACCAATTGATAGTCCATAGACCTTAATTAGACTCCTCTAATAAGTTGCTAAATTACTTGTTAATTTAGTATTTAATGATCTATGTAACATGCATGCAAATATAAAGACATTTATATAAAGGAAGAAATTTCCTCACATTGATATGGAAAATATAAGGGCACAACAAGAACTCCTTCTTGTTGTTGAGCTAATAATATGGATGAATACAAATAATCCCCAAAGTAGAAGATCTCCTCTAAGTTGCACCAAGATTAACCCAACTAATCTACCCTTATTATTAACTAGATAATAAGATAGATATTATTCTACTAATATTATGACTATATTACTACACTAGTAATACTTAGTAAATATTAGTGTTTGAGAGTTTTAGTAAGAATATGAGGTTTTGAGAGAAGTAAGGAAACAAAGCACAAAACGAAGTAAGTATAAAATGAACACAAGTGCTCATTTTATAGGCCATTTGGCCGGTCCAAATTGTCCAAATAAGGACTCTTATTTTGCATAATTTGATCACATGCATTAGAGTGGAGTGTTGTAGAACAAGGGATGATTGTTTACTACTTGTTATGTCACTTTCATAAAGTAACTAAAGAGTAAAAATAAGAACAAAATCATCACCATGTAACTACTAGCCCAACCGGCCACAATGGCCTTAGTTTGGTCCATTTTGATTTTTGATATTTGTCTTACAAATACTTATTGATCATATGGTTAATTATCTTGTATAATTAAGTGTTAATTTGATCATATAACAATTATATGACTCAATTAAATAAATAATATGTACTTAACATTTTAGGTAATATTTTACCATTATATCAATATATAATGGGTCCCACAATGCTTAGTTAATTTATTTTACAACTCCTTGTAAATATAATTAACTAATTACCTCTATCTCAAAACCTCAACTAATTTAGTAATTTAACGAGTAATTACTAAGTTAAATCTTATTTAATCGTAATAAAATAAGATATAAATTTATTAGTCAATTATCGCATAATTGAAAAATAAGCTTAATCGAATTTGAGTTCTTAACTCATTTTCTAATAATTAACTCTCGTACATATCGAATATATGTAATTTACTAATTAACTGTATCGTATACAAATAATTAGTTACTATTTGGATTTCATCCTTTAGGTGTGACCGAAAGGGATCAGTTGATCACCGCCGTCAAACGACAATAACGTCAAACTCTAGTCAGCCAACCGTTATTGATTTACGTTAATCAACCGACTAATCATATATATAGTCAATAAATATCCCAATTATATTCCATAATAAGATTTATTATGTGGCGCACTTTTGTGGAGGACACCTACTCCAACAATCTCTCACTTGTCTGACACAAGTGTGCGTCACCGATTCTCTTGTCTCTTTATCACATCTCCCACTCAACGCAAGGTGTCTTCCAGGTCGCACTTGCGATTGACAATGTCTAGAGTGGTTTTCTCGACAGGGAGAGTAATTGTCTGACCGGAAAATCTACCATAGATCTCTTTCCGAGCGTGGCCACGCATTTACAGTAACTACTCCTCGAGTGGCCTAAAGATGTTTTTACCCAACGTGGGTGGACAATTCCTGTTGATCCATCTACTCTGTATGATGCAGATTACCATGATCCAGAAGAAGTCCACCGGCCTCCTTTTACGACACGACCTAGAACATCAACCAAAACCAATCGGAAACTGCACCGACTCAGATAGACGATCGCCAGTCAAAAGAATCGACTTATAGGAATAAGATAGAAGACCCTGCCACGACCAGGCATCAAAAAATTGATTTAAGGGTCTCTATCATGTCACTGTCCGACAGAGTGTCATACAGTCTGTCTATGTAAACGACCAGTCATCTCCATGACCCCATGGTGCTTAACCAACCATCGATCGACTTACAATCTAGTCATTTCGAGACGTCACCTCATTTGAGTGACTAGGGACAAAATACTAAGTTCTTCCTATTCACTTGAATAGGGTCCAACAATCTAGTCGGATAAACAAAGTATTAAATTTAGTCAAACTAAATAAAAGAGTTTAAAATAAAACTCAAACAATAAATGCCATTATCATATATGAAATAATTAATACAACATTCAATTATTACATATTACATAATCCAAAGGAATTCTGGCACACGTCTCAATCCCATTGTGACGACATGACCATCATGCTTAGCCTTTGATAAAGGCTTGGTTAAAGGATCAGCAATGTTGTCATCTGTCCCAACCTTACAAATGTCAATTTCCTTTCTGTCCACGTAATCTCTAATTACATGATATTTCCTAAGTACATGTATAGACTTGTTACTAGACTTGGGCTCTTTTGCCTGAAAAATAGCCCCACTGTTATCACAATAAATTGTGATAGGATCTTTGGCAGTAGGGACTACTGATAGTCCTTCCAAAAATTGCCGAATCCACACAGCTTCCTTTGCAGCTTCAGACGCTGCAAGGTACTCTGCTTCTGTTGTAGAATCCGTTGTAATGCTTTGCTTGAAACTCTTCCAGCAAACAGCTCCTCCATTCATCATATAAACGTAGCCGGATTGGGATTTCATATCATCCCGATCTGTTTGGAAACTGGCATCTGTGTAACCCTTTACACGTAACTCAGTCTCGCCTCCAAACACTAAGAACGAATCCTTGGTCCTTCTCAAGTACTTAAGGATGTTCTTTACGGCTATCCAGTGACTCTCACCTGGATTTGCTTGGTAACAACTTGTCATGCTCAAAGCATATGCAACGTCGGGACGAGTGCACATCATAGCATACATGATTGATCCAACGGCTGAAGCGTAAGGGATCAATTTCATGCGTTCAATCTCCTAGGTTTTCGTAGGGCACTCTGACTTGCTCAAAGTGATCCCACTTCCCATAGGAATAAAGCCTCTCTTAGAGTCTTTCATGTTGAACCGATCAAGAATCTTATCAATATAAGTCTCTTGACTTAATGCTAGTATCCTTTTAGTTCTATCCCTATAGATCCGGATACCTAAGATGCGCTGGGCCTCTCCTAAGTCTTTTATTTGGAAATGTATTCCTAGCCACTCTTTTACTGAAGTGAGCATTGGAATATCATTCCCAATGAGTAGTATGTCAATCTACATACAAAAAGGGGAACTAGAAAAGTTACTTTACTCCACTAAACGTCATGTATAAACACGGTTCCTCGACACTTCGAGTGAAACCATTTTGTTTAATTACATGATCGAAACGATGATTCCAACTCCTGGATGCTTGCTTAAGACCATAGATGGATCTCTTAAGTTTGCATACCTTTTTAGGGTTTGATGAATCCACAAAACCTTCAGGTTGTGTCATGTACACTTCCTCTTCTAGAATCCCATTCAAGAAGGCGGTTTTGACATCCATTTACCAAATCTCATAATTATGAAATGCGGCAACCGCTAAGATAATCCTTATGGATCGAAGCTTGGCGACTGGGGCGAAGGTTTCGTCATAGTGAAGACCATGAACTTGAGTGAAACCTTTTGCCACCAATCTAGCTTTGTAAACATCATTATGTTTGTCTATGCCACTTTTGATCTTATAGATCCACTTACACTGAAGAGGTCGTACCTCTTTAGGTAAATCAACCAAGTCCCATACTTGATTGTCGTACATAGAATCCATTTCGGATTGCATGGCTCCTAGCCATAGCTTTGAGTCAGGACTAGAAATGGCTGCTTTGTAGGTAGTAGTTCGTTACTTTCAAAAAGTAAAACATTATAGTCATCACCTTCCTCTATAATACCAAGGTATCTATCAGATGGATGACTAATTCTGCTTGACCTCCTAGGTTCCGAAGGAATAATGACCGTACCAGACGAAGAGGGAACGTTTTCCTCGTGTCTTTCAGTTTGTGGCTCTTGGACTTCATCAAGTTCAAATTTTCTCCCACTCTGTCTTTTAGAAATAAAATCATTTTCTAAAAAAGACTGCATCACGAGACACAAACACTTTGTCCTCGTGTTTATTGTAGAAGTAATAAGCACGTGATTCCTTTGGCTATCCTACAAAAAGACATTTGTCAGATTTGGGTGCGAGTTTATCGTCAGACTTATTCTTAACAAAAGCCTCGCATCCCCAAATTCTCATAAATGACAAATAAGGAACTTTTCCTGTCCATATCTCATATGGAGTCTTGTTTGCCGCTTGAGTCGGGCTTCGATTTAGTGAAAATATTGCAGATAAGATAGCAAAACCCCAAAAATAATCAGGAAGCGCTGTTAGACTCATCATAGATCGAACCATATCTAATAAAGTTCGATTTCTCCTTTCGGATACACCGTTTAATTGAGGTGTTCCAGGAGGAGTCCATTGTGATACTCTACCACAATCTTTTAGGTGTGAATCAAATTCATTGTTCAAGTATTCACCACCACGATCGGATCGTAGTGTTTTAATCTTTTTATTCAATTGGTTTTCTACTTCATTTTG
>JAIUZE010013379.1:0-31942 GCA_022085475.1 Heliosperma pusillum
GTGTCCAGGTTTGGTGTAGAGGCCTGTGATTTTCTGGGATGTGAAGCTTGGAAACAAAAGGCTTGAATGGTGGACCGTCATTCTGAAGGTTTGTTTTCTTGTATTAAGGCCAAGGGGTTATGGCTTTTATAGTGTTTGGAAAAGGTAGTGTCTCGGGTTTGACGAAACCCAAATGCAAATGGGTTGGTAAGATAATGTGGGTTCAATTTTTCATGTCTGGACCCTAAAGGCTTGGGAGCTGACACAAGCGGGATGATTCTCAAAGTTCCCGACTATTCCTCCATAACCGTCTCTGGAAGGACTTAAGGGTGGAAAGGTTGCAAGATAGAGTTTTGGCCTCGCCCTTAAACTTTGACTACAGCTACTTTGGCATTGGGTTCATATGTCCTACTGTTCTAGTATTTCCGACATTCAACCTCGACATCTTCTTTTTTTCTTTTTTTCTTTTTCTTCTTTATTTCTTTCTTCTTTATTTTTCGTTTTCTTTTTCTTTCTTTTTCAGTTTCTCTTACTTTTCTTTCGTTCTCTTTTTTCTTTTTTTTCTTTTTTTTCATTCGAAACAAGACTTCGAGTTGCAATTAGGTACATGTTGAAACATTTGGGCTTCGCCAATCGATTTGGGTTACTAACAATTCTTGTTAGAAGAGGTAAGTCTTTTCTTTTCTCTTCGAGATGGGGTGTTCTTGTGGGGGAATGGACTTTCCTTCCGTCATCGACATGGGAATGAAGAGTTAGTCTAGGTTCGTCATAAAATCATCTACCGGTCTTGTCTTAAGCATAAGTTTGGTAGAGGTTATCTACCGCCAGACATGGAATAGGTAAAGGAAACGGTCACTGGATCCTAAGGTACATTACCATCTACAACGAGATACATTTCTGATTAGGAGCACCCTTCGAGTGCGCCGTGCAATTTAGATTGATGAACAAAATGAAATAGATTTGGAAATGAACATGTAAAAATTTAATTCAAAGTGATAAAAGTTTGACAGACTCAAAGAAAGAGCGATCTCTAGGACACACCCTAGATCGCGGAACTACGACTCGATTTCAAGAAAGCAAAGTCTTAGACTCGACTTGGACTAAAACTGGAAAACAGACTCCGACTCGTAATCATCAAGTCTGGTCTTGGGCCTCATTCTTCGAACTGGGCTAGAACTTAGAGCGTTCAACGAACATTTGTCCTACAAAGGTCCCGTTTAGATGGCATACTGGCGAATAAGATTGGTTACATGTGATAACCCTCGCGATAGCAGAAATAAAACATAATAAGCATGCAATTTATATAGCGGAAGATACGATATTTTTGAAACTTTTTACATGCCAAAAGAAGAGTACAAGGAATGTCAAATAATTACAAGCTAAATATAACATACTACAAAGAGACGTAGTCTCTCAAAACGTTATCGAATCATAAACGTTGTTTAGCAAACTAGCTAAGAACATCTATGGGTGAATCGTCGAGTCCAACGCTCGCTAACTCACACCTGAACCCAAAAAAAAAAAGCAAAATCCATCCAAGCAACTTGTTCATTCATGAAAACATGAACGCCACAGTCAGCGGGGAGTAATTCCGGGTTCTCCCAGCCATATGACAAATAACATATTTAAACGATAATAGATAAGTAGAAGCATACACACACACATATATAAATAAGCATCATATTATAGACAGACAAGAAGTATATTACGAGAAGTATAAATAAGCATTTCAATATATAGAGATATAGGTGCATGAAGTATAAAACGGTAAGCATCATATTATAGACAGACTCGGGGAAGACACCCTTAGGCAACCATATACTCACTAGGTCTTACATCTCACCGTTAGTGGCATATACTTGATAAGATAGAGACTCGAAATATAAACCACGCCAAGTCATCCAACGGTTACAAATAATCAACATATAAACATCCATCCAAACATACGAATAAGGTAACATAATCTCACGGTAAATGGCACGCACTAGCATCATGTACGATAGCAAGACAAGTCAATGGAAGCCCACGGGATAAGACGTTTCCCGGAACTGTATACGATAAGACGTTTCTTATACTCATGACCTAGACGAACATGTTCACGGGATAAGACGTTTCCCAGAATCGTGTACGATAAGACATTTCGTACACACAAGACTCTAATCCTCTCAGTAGGACGACGATAATAATACAGTCCTAGTCTAAACCTGGCCAGACTCTCGGGATAAGACATTTCCCGATCGAGTAATGCTGTACTCGATCGAGTGACCATAAGACAGGCTCAAAACAACACAGGCAGAAGGATACTCGGTCGAGTATCATGACTTTTTAGACGACTCAGATTAGTTACGGCATGTGATTAAGATAATCTAACTACGACATACAATTAAGCAAATAAACTACGACATGCAATTTTAATAAGACTCTTTACATCATACGAAGACTCGACATAAAGCATGTGAGACGGAATTAAAGGCAATATAGAATTACATATTCCACCAAACTAACCTATTCATGGTTTAAACAAAATGATTACGATTATATAATGAAACAACAATATAAAAACAGGGACATAACATACAACAACAAATCTCATGAATTACTTACAAAGAAAAGCAAACTAATGATGAATGAACAACATAACACGATTAAAACAAAAAAACATTAAAAGACGATAAAAATAACAAAGGAAAAGAAGTGTTATTTCACCCTCAACATACACATATCGTTGACCGTTGTCTTGAGTCTTAATCGATAGTAAAGTATAAACTGAGGGGCCGTCATCGACGAAATTGAACTTGAACTCATTTTTGTAAAGTCAGACTCGCAAAGCCATTTTCAAACGCTCATAAAACTTTTGTTACTTGATGGATCGTCTATCCGAAAGATTTTTTGAAAACTAGATAGAGAGTAGTTATCAATATTGGTATGATATCTCTCAATAGGTGATCGGCGTTGCGAGAAAAGTGGCTTTGAAGTCACGGCTGGAAAACGAAAACAGAGCAGGGGCTGCTCTGTTTTGCGCGAGTGTTTAGGGTTGTTTTTAGGGTTTTATTTCTTGTTTTTTCGAGTGTTTCTTCTGTGTAAGATGTAGATTAATATTTTATGTGAAAGTTCATAGACCCTAATTAGACTCCTCTAATTAGTTACTAATTAACTTGTTAACTTAGTATTTAATGATCTATGTAACATGCATGCAAATATAGAGGCATAAATAAACATAAGATGAAATTTTCTTACATTGAAAAATTTCGGTATTTATGGGCACAATAAGAAACTCTTTTCTTATTGATCTTGAGCTAAAACAAAAAGGATGATCCCCTTTGAATGAACTTTCAATGTAGAAAGTCTCCTTACAACATGCACCCAAGACTAACCCAAACTATCACTATAATTTTAGACTAGAAAAATATAGTGACAAGTAGTGACTAATATTAGATTTATTACTACTCTAGTAATATAAGAATATTAGTTGATTTAAGAGGTTTTGAGAGAAATTGGAGGAAATAGCAAAACCAAGTGAAAATTGAGCAAATGAAATGAACAACCAAAGTGCCCTTTTATAGGCATATTTGGCCGGTCATGGTGCTCAATTTTGAGCCATTATTTTTCTTATTTTTAATCCCATGCAAAGTGGTAGAGTGTAGGACATAAAATGATCATGTTCATGTCATAACATGTCATAATCAATATGTTGTAGTGTGATACAAGAAATGAACAAAAATCATTTCTTACACTACTTGGAATTCGGCCTCCACTAGGCAAAATGGTCCATTTTTATTTTTGATATTTGTCCCACAAATAATTATAATCATATGCTTAATTGTCTAGTATAATTAAGTGTTAATTTGATCATATAACATTAAATGATTCAAATTAATAAATAATATATACTTAACTTTTAAGTAATATATTACCAGTATATCAATATATAATGGGTCCCATAATGTCTAGTTAATTTATTTTACAACTCCTTGTAAATATAATTAACTAATTACCTCTACCTCAAAATATATGCACAACCTCAACTAATTTAGTGAATTAACGATTAATTACTAACTTAAATCTTATTTAATCGTATTAGAATAAGACGTAAAATTTATTCAGTCAGTTATCGTATAGTTGACTAATAAACTTAACCTAAATGAGTTCTTAACTCAATTTCCATTAAATAACTCTCGTAACCAAACATATATCAAATATATATGTAAAGGACTAATTAAAATGTATCGTATACAAATAATTAGTTTACTGTTTGGGTCTCATCCTTTAGGTGTGACCGAAAGGGGTCAGTTGATCACCGACGTAATACGACAATAACGTCTAACTCTAGTCAGATAATCGTTATTGATTTACGTTAATCAACTGACGTGGAGTATCAATATACTAGTCATCCCACGGATATTCCAAAATGAGATTTATTATATAAATGCACTATTGTGGAGGACACTTAATCCAACATTATGTTGTTAATGAATGTAGAGTTATGTTTATATAGGGAGTTTAGAGGAGTTTGGGTAGGGTTAGAATGAAAGAGCAGTTTGAGTAGGCCTGCTTGTGCTGCCGTTTTCGGTTGGTATAGGGTTTGTTATGGAGTCTTTAATTGATAGTTAAGGTAGGTAATATGGGTAGGTAGATGGGTATATGGGTAAGGGTTAATGGGTAAGTTGTTTGAGTCGGGTTTGGGCTCGATTTTGTGAGCTAGAATGAACCGTCTAAGAGGAGAAGGGCACTGTATTGGAGGGCTGTTTTGGGGGGTTATTTGGGCACGTTTTTTTGAGGTTTGTAAAGGTCTCTAATGGGCTTTAAATACATACTAGTAGGGGAAGAAGTTGGGTCGAAATCGGATAGAAAATTGGGCCTAAATCAACTTCAAAACGAACATAGAAGACCGTCGCAAACTAGCGTTTATAAACATTGTTTTTAAACAAAAAAAAATGAGACGGTGATATGGAATAATTCAAAGTTGACTTTGCAAGTCAGGTTTAAACAAATTTTTATTTTATTTTCAATAAAATAAACGAAAACTCAATTTTTAAGATGAATTAAAAACAAATCTGTTTGAGACGGAAATCCATTTTAAATTTCTTTTAAAATACAAATCATCGACGACGCCCATGTCCCTTACCAAAATGATATATACAACCAAAATGATCTCCTTCAGAGCAATTCATACTTACAATTTGCTCTAATGACTTCTACAAATTAAAGTTCCCTATCTGGTTCCAAAATAATCTAAGTTTCATTTATTCTTCCGTACAATAATGTTCAAGGACGTATTTGCCCCACATGTCCCTTACCTCGTCTATATGTTGCTTTTTGTACTCAGTGACATGTAGCGTGGTGATTGCATACTGCGGATAAAACAAATAAAAGACATCGATCAGTAGGGTAACAACAGTAGGCATACATAGCAACATCGATCATATATAGCAGCAAAGATATCAGCTCTAATGAAAAAAAGTATTAATAGCTACATTAAACTACTCACTCTTTCTGGAATGATGACATATCTTCGCCTAATAATCTCCAACATGAAACGACAAACGTAGTATCCACATTGTATGCTATCCGGCTGTTTAGGGACCTATTATTACATAAAAAAACGAAGAGACGAGAAGGCAATTACCAATTAGTTTAATGCGTAATTAAAAAAGACAGATGTATATGTGTAATTAGTTTAATGCACTTAATTATTAAGGTATTGTATTTGCGCACGTACCCCTGTTATCGTAGTAAAAGTAGGGCCATCATCAGAATCTTCTGTGGGTTTATCGTCGTTTGCTCTTTTCTTCTCAAAGGCCCTTTAAAAAAGGAAAGAGGCAGAAAGTCACATAAACTTACTTAATAATAATAATTGAAACTTAATATTATGTGCCAAATCAGTATTATAAACTTACTTAATAATCAACTTCTTAAAGGTCTCGGATGGTTGTTTATGCAAAGAGTCCAACCAAAAGACTTTCTTCTTGGTCGGATTGATCGTTGCTAGCACCCAATGTCTCCTAGATCGAGAGACACATCATTATTAACAAGCACAACATCATAACCAAACATATAAAAATGCAATTGTATTTGGAATCGTAATATTAACTATATATTACCCGACTTCATTATAAGGGGCAAGAATGAGCTTTTTGCATTTCGCCAATTCCACAGCAATATAATCTATACGTTCTTCATACAAAATCATCCCGATATGCATAGATAAAAGATTTGGGCACAGGAATCCGTATAGATCAAGTGGATTCTTGGTCTCGGGGATCACAACCGATTTCAAGTACCTACATGACGGTTTTAATTCCGATATTAAAAACACTATATCTTAGTCAGAATATTAGAATATTGCATGATTTAATTTATTAAGAAACTTACTTCATCCAAACATATAGGTGTTGGACATCAATCTCATCAAGGCCAGCCCAAATAGCTAGAATTTCCCATGACAGAATTGCTTGACGTTCTATCCCTACAATATCATCCTCGAGCGGAATAATTATTAATTGCTTGCTTTCTCTGCGATCACCAGCCTCCTTATAAAGGTCCATCATCGTCATCGTTCGTTCTTTTTCCATGAAAACGTTCCCAGTATAATTAGTACGGAATAGACTCCTGACCTCTTTCAGCTCTGGGAAATGATGCGGTTTTCCTTTTGTGCTACCTATCACAACATCCTACATGTGGCTAACTAAATTAAGTTGCTCTTTCAATGATGAGGCAATAGTAGAACTTAAAATATAAAGAGAATTAATTAAATACCTCATCAAGTTGTTGTTTTGACGAGGTAGTAGAAAGATTGTCTATCGAGTTATTCTTATCCATGTTTTTTGTTACCTACAAAACAAAAATATAACATATAAATTTCACTAATTATGTAGGTGATGAACAAAGACAAAAGGCTGGTTAAATTAGATGTATTTTTCTAAGCCCGGCTACATTTTGTTGAGTTTTACGAGCCAGGTAAATGTGCTTATTAGGCCATTGGACAAAACACTGAACCGCATCTGCCAGAATTTGAAGGTCATCACGGACAGGAACGGGTAGTTTACGGGTTTCATAGCCCTTCGCGGCTTGCTCTATCTCCACTTTTGTATGATTCGGCAAGAGTGGTACGCCATGAACCAATATGGTTTCCGCTGATTTCCTGGGCATTATGTCTACGAAACCCCGGGCAACACGAACCACATCCTTGGATGAAGGGTCGGTGAGAATAACTACCCTCTTTTTTATGGCCTGAAAAATACACATTATTAATTAAATACCAAAATACAATAGATATCATAAATGATCTACATACCTCATTATTGTCATCCGTCGTCTCAGCCGGCTCCTCAAGTTGCGTCCCCTTTTCAGAGTCATTTACCTTATAAAATTAACCAATCAATCAAAGGCATGGCTGCTGGAAAGAACAAATGCAGCGGTTCAAAATGGTTAAGTCATATTTACCTTATCGGCTTGAGGTATCAAAACCTCAGCAGCATTAGGTACCTCACCCGTCTCGTCAAGTTGCATCCCCTTTTCAGACTCATTTACCTAATAAAATTAACCAATCAAAGGCATGGCTGCTGGAAAGAACAAATGCAGAAAAAAAAAGTAATATTTACCTTATCGGCTTGAGGTATTAAAACCTCAGCAGCACTAGGTACCTCACCCGTCTTCTCAGCCGTCTCCTCATGTATTGGCAAGGTAGTAGTGTCTACCTCTTGACCAATCTGTTGCACTACCTCACCCTTTTTAATGACATCCTCCATCATCTTTAATTCTTCTTCGGAAGGCTTGCCTCCAGAATTCATCTTCAGTATCACGGAGGCCAATAACTGAACCTGCACGCCCAAAATGTAGAATCAGCATTTTGTTAAAACAATAACATGTGAATTTTAAATGACAATATAAAATGGTACCATGTCAGCCTTCCCCTTATTTTTCTTCTTCTTTTTCGGGCTAGTTGTCCCATAATATTTCGTGACTCCGACATGTAATGGGACGCCCCTCAATCGACCTAGATGCTCGGGTCGGCCGATCGCTCTAGCAAGAACGTCATCACGACCACTCGGAGTGAATTTCCCTTCCGCAACCTCCTTCAGAACATTCTCCTATAATATATTAAATAAACTTAATTTTATTTTTGTTACTAAAATAAATAGATAGTCAGACGTACAAGAATTAAACATTAAAGTTATTAAAAACCCGTCTTTATAAAATAATACTTACTATGTTGGCCAAGACTTCCTGATCGTATTCGTTACATGTTCGGGATCCTTTAGGCGTGTGCCCTTCTTTATAAGTTACATGCCGATTCAAGTCGGTCACTCCCTTTGACACCTACACATTAACTCAAAAATAATATATGTATACATGTATATCAAGTCCAAGTATGATTAAAAAAATCTAATATATAGATGCTACTTACGAGATTGTCTTCTATCAATCTGTAACCGCCTCGAGAACCATAATATACCCCCCGCTTCTGTGAAATGTTAGCACGATTTCTTGCGCTAACAGTCTTCAAATCATATAAAATCGCAAGTAGATGAGATAATTAGAAAATTATAGATACAAGTAGAGTTTTAGAAAAATGTAACCTGAAACTTTTAGAAAAATGTAAACATATGACATGGATACTTAACCTGAAACTTTCCAGTACCTCGTTTCGCCTTATAATTATCCCATTGTTGCTGAGTGATGTTGGGGTACTTTGTCGGTGGGCTCTTATGCATCTCCTCCGTCTCCTTGTCGACATACAAGTGTAATTTGGCAAGGTCACACCTCCACTGCCTTAAGTCTGCCGCTGCCTTATGTAATAGATACTTATCATGGCAGTCGGGAATATCGAAAGCTTCCTGCATCATCATCATATATACTAATAAGCGGCTGTCTAATATCATACCTTTATACGAACCTTTATACGGCTTCCTGCCTTATGTAATAGTAGCCTTTATACGGCTTTCTGTCTAATATCATAACTTCTGCCTTAAGTAATTATCATACCTTTATACGGTTCAAGAGTAACTTCTGCAATACAGGATTTAGATTCCTGAAATCATCTAAATCAATAGGCGCAAACTGTTTGATTGTAACTCCAATCCAAGTGGATAAATGGCCAGCATTTGGACCAGTAGGAACACCTTTCACACTCCAATTTATAGGCAGAGGCTGTTTTGCCGCTATAGCTGCAAGGGCTGCAGGGCATTTCGAAGCACCCCTCTCACCAGGCTTATCCCCCTTATCATTGTTTTCTACTCTTTTCCGTTTTTCACCCATGATAATCCTAAAACCCTAAAACCTTCAAAAGAAATGAAATAGTAACGGAACAGAGTCATGCATGCAGCGATTCTAAAATCCTAAGACCTTAAAAGGAATGAAATAGTAACTGAACAAATAAAGAGTCATGCAGAGATTCTAAAACTCTAAAATCTTACAAAGGAATAAAACTAGATGATAAAGAGAACGATAAATAGAAAATGAAAACAAAACGATGAACTTCAAACTTAAAACCCTAAAGACGAAACACAAAAATTACCTGATAATGAAAATGAAAACAGGATGATGATAAAGAGAACGAGCAGGGTGATGATCAAGAGAACGAGGAGGATGATGATGATAATAAAAAAAAAAAAAATTGTGTTGTAAACGAGGATGATGATGATGACGATGATAATGTGATTGTAAATTATTTGAGTGTTAATTTACTCTATAGGATTGTAAATTATTTTTTATTAAGAGAAACTATTGACAACGGTTATACTAAAAAACACCGCTGTTATCGAGTAATGACAACGGTTAAAGTACACCCGTTGTTATATATTTTCACGAAAATGCGCCAAAAGGAAAAATCTAATAAACACTATGACTACGGTTTCTTTAATATGACCCGTTGTTGAAAGTAATAACAACGGTAGTATTATAAAAAACCGTTGTTATAGATTGTGTGTTTTTTTTTTTTAATTTTTCAAATACGCGCGCGGGGTATTAAATTTTGAGGCATGAAAATAAATTCATTAATTACGTTTAATTTATTTAACTTTGCTTTAAATTTAATTAATTTATTTAATTTTATAATATATATATAGGTATAGTACATCAAAATTGTTATGTTATTTAACGATTTGTATATTATAGGCATAAGTTACGTTTAATTATTAGCTCGGATCGGGTTTGGGAATCAATTCCGATCGGGTTAGATTCGGCGGGTTTGTAATTAACTTTATCGGGTTAGTTTGGGTCGGGGAGGGTCCTTTCGGCTTTCGTGTCTGTTTCGGGAATGTTAATAATTGGGCGGGTCGTCGATAATTTCCGGGTCAAGCGGATGTGGTTATATATATCGAGTCTAGTGATTCTCGAATCGGGTCATTTTCTATTTAAGGTACTGGTTATTATAATCACGTGCACGCATCACTAACCTGAAACTGATCGGGTGGCCAGTTACGAATCGGGCAATCCACTATCTAGCTAGTAGCTACTTCGGGTCGATCGCTTTTGGGTCGGGGTTACGTGTCATCAGGTGGTTTCGGAACAGGTGATTTCGGAACATGATCATAATATTGATGCATGATATATAATACTGATGACTTCCGGATCATTAACCTCGTATTTTGCAATAACAGATTCATCAATGCATGCAAGTATTATATATACACGTCAGTGTTTCCCAAATCAAATAATGGGGTCGATCGACTTCGTTCAAGTACGCTAAAAGGGACGGTAGTTATTGATGCATATATATTCTCAAAAGGGACGGTTTTTTGCTTTTTACCACCTATAATATATTATTGGGTTCAAAAATTTACAACTTACCACCTATTTAGTCCGATCTTTATAATCAAATAACTAACCACCTAAAATTGAAGAAACCCCTTACAATAATATAATCCACAACTATTTTCTATTATCTTTACGGTTTTTGTTATATATCGTCTCGCTTACGTTTTATCAACAAATGGTTATTTTCATATATTGACGGCCATCAAAACTACCCCACATTTATCACTAATTATTACTTATCACCACACCCCACATTATTATCACTTATTACTTATTACGTTTTATCAACAAATAAATGGTTTGGGTCATATTCCGATCGGGTTAGATTCGTAGGGTATGTAACTTTACCGGGTTAGTTTGGGTTGGGGAGCAAGCGAGGGCCGGGTCCTTTCGGCTTTCGTGTCTGTTTCGGGAATGTTAATTGTCGTCGATCATTTCCAGGTCAAGCGGATGAGGTTATATATCGAGTCGGGCCGTTTTTACATCACTAACCTGAAACTGATCCGACCCAAAATTAATTAGCTAGTATCGGGTTATTTAATTTAATTCGATAGAAATCTTTATTTATTATCCGCGTGATTATTAAGTATCATTTTCGGGTCGTATCACTTTTAATTAATTAGATCAAACTAATGTAATACAAAGTATAATATATATATATATATATATATATATATATATATATATATATATATATATATAGGGTCAGGATCCGGTGAGAACCACTAATATAATGAGAACCGTGAGAACCTTCACTAAATCTCCACCAAATTTCGTTCCGAACGTTTTGATGGATCATTTACCATTAGTTTAGTTTATTCAATCAAAATATTTGCAGTAAATAAACAAAATTTATTGATTATATTAAAAAATATGTACTTTATGTACATAAATTCAATTAGATAAAATAAATCAACTCTAAATGCATGAAAAGGAGCACTAGGTGCATGAAAATTGTTACATGCATTAAAACAATTACTAGGTGCATGAAAATAATGAGCTCTATATGCATGAAAATGAGTACTAGGTGCATGAAAATTGTTAGATACATGAAACTGACTACTAGGTGCATGAAAATTAATAAATTGTATTTCGCCTCAATTTCCGTCACTATCGTATAATTTTTTGACCAAGAAATATGTTATCTAGCCATAACATTCTACGCCGAACCCAAATATGTTGTTATTTTTAAAAAATAAATTTGGTAAGGCGGAGTTCTCACGGTTCTCATTATCTTAGTGGTTCTCACCGGATCCCAATTCTATATATATATATATATATATATATATATATATATATATATAGAGAAAGAGAGAGAGAGAAAGGATCATGTAAGTCCTCTTAGAAAAGGTGAGTCCATAAGTCCTCTTATAGGCCCTTGGATCTTGGAAATGGATGGCTGAGATTGAAGCTCTCAAAAATGGATTAATGGCCTAATTTTCCACTCCCTCTCATCTTTACTAATTAACCACTAATCCCATCTTAATTCAATATATAACAGTTTCCACTCATCCACTTATCTCTCATCCCTCATAATATCAACCCTCCCTCTCTCTCTAAAATCCAAATAATTCAAAATCCCAAATAATCAAAACCCAAATAATCTTCTTCTCACTCACCCACCACCTTCCACCCACTCACCCACCACCTCCCTCCACCCCACTCACCAAACCCGACCACCACCGCCGACCGTCAACCACTCCCCCCACCGTCAACCACCGCCTGCCACTGCCACCATGCCGGCCACCTTTCACGGTCGTCTTGTCCTCCACCCGCCTCCTTCTCCTCGGCCTCCTCCATGGTCATCCTCGCTCGGTCTCCCTTGCCGCCACCCCCACCTCCGACGCTACCACCACCACCTTCCTCATACTCCTTCCTCCCACATCAAACCACCACTAAAAACTAGATCTAAAAGAAAAACCCCATAAAAACCACCACCAAAAACTAGATCTAAAAAAAATCAACCTCCTCCCATACTCCTTCCTCCTCCTCATACTCCTTCCTCCTCCCCGCCGCCGTCTTCCCCTGTTATGGGGAGTCTTGGGTGGTGGTTGGGCCGTGGTTGGTAATGGACTCACGGTGGGTGTCAGGGTGGGGCTGTTTTTGGGTGTCTTTCTCCTTTTTTTTTTTTTTTTTATTAGATTTTCAGTAATTCTTTCTATATATTTTTTTTTTTGTTTTTTAATTTTGTTATTTCTTATAGTTTTTTATGTTTAGATCTGATTTTTTGAGTTACACAAAAAAAGACTGAAGTTACACTTTTAAGCCTTGAAGTTACACATTTAAGCCTTGAAGTATAAGGCTTGAAGTGAAACTTATAAGGCTTGAAGTGACACTTATAAGGCTTGAAGTGACACTATTAAGGCTTAAAGTTAAACTTTTAAATAATAAAGTTACTTTATTAAAAACTGAAGTTTTTTATGTTTTTATTTTTTAGATCTCATTATTATTTTTCAAGTTTTTTATGTTTATTACTTTTTCAGATCTAAAAACCACAAGTTTTTTTTGTGGTTATTGGTGTTGTTTCACTGAAGTTTCACATATAATGACTGAAGTTTCATTTTTAGTAACTAAAGTTACTCATATAATGACTGAAGTTACACTTTGCTTAAGTTACACATTTATATGTTTTATATGTTTTTGCTTAAGTTACACATTTCACATTTATATTTTATATGTTTTAAGTTACACAGTATGATTTTGCTTAAGTTACACTATTATGTTTTGATTTTAGTATGATTGATGGTGTTTTTGGACTGAAGTTACACTATTTTGGACTGAAGTTACACTAATCATGACTAAAGATAACATGTCTTAAAATTACATTATTAAAAATTGAAGTTACACCTTTAAGGACTGAAGTTACACTTTTAGGGACTGAAGTTACACTATTAAGATACTGAAGATACTATTAAGAGACTGAAGTTATGCTTGAAGTTGTACAATTAAGAACTGAAGTTATATTAGTAAGGACTAAAGTTACCAAAATATGCCTTAAAGTTAAATCAATTTAAATTAAAATTTTCAAATGGCTAAAGTTACCTAAACATGTTTTAAAGTTACATACATATGTCGTAAAATTAAAGTTACACAAATACGGTTTGAAGTTACACTTGTAAAGACTGGAGTTACACTCATAAAAAGGTTCAAATCATATAAATTGTCTAAAGTTACAAAAATTCAAATTTGTACCGTCGAAATCATATTTTAGCTTGAAGTAACACAAATAATGGTTGAAGTTACAATCAGAAAAGGCTAAAATCACATAAAATTTTCTTAAAGTTACATAAATTCAAATTTATTTAGTCGAAATCACATTTTAGCTTGAAGTTACACAAATAATGGTTGAAGTGACACTCGTAATGACTGAAGTTACACCCATAAAAAGGCTAAAATCACATAAACTTGTCTTGAAATTTCATAAATTCAAATTTATGTAGTCGAAATCACATTTTAGTTTGAAGTTACATAAATAATGGTTGAAGTGACACTCGTAATGGCTGAAGTTACACTCATTAAAACTCTAAAATCACATAAACTTGTCTTGAAGTTTCATAAATTCAAATTTATATAGTCGAAATCACATTTTAGTTTGAAGTTACACAAATATGGGCTGAAGTTACACTCACAAATCTCAGAAATTCAAAAGTGCTCAAAAGTGATTAACTAAAGGCTAGAGAGATAAAGTTAATTAATTAGTGCATAGGTAATTGATTAGTGTTAAGTGTGTTTTTGTCTCTACAATCTCATCCATCCATCTCCCTCATCCAATGGCTAGGATGAGGACTCATGGACTCAAAAAAAAGGTGGACTCATAAGAACCTATCTCTCTCTCTATATATATATATATGTATATATATATATATATATATATATATATATATATATATATATATATAGAGAAAGGTTCAAATGAGTCCCTCATATCTTTTGAGTCCCTAAGTCCTTCTAAGAGCCTTTAGATCTTTAGATATGGATGGTTGAGATTAGAAGCTAAAAGTAACCAATACACTAATCCATTCTTTATCCACTAATTAATTGTCTTTCTCTCTCTAGCTTAAAGTTGATGACATTTTAGCATTTTTAGGGTGAGACTTTGTTTTCAAGTATAGATTTTGTTTTTCTACGAGTGTACAGTTTTACAAGTGTAACTTTTTTCTTTTACGAGTGTAACTTTAATTTTAAAAAAGTGTAACTTTATACTAAAAAGCGATTTTACGCCAAGTTTTTGACTTTTTACGTATTTTTAAAGTTTAACTTTAGCCTTTTACAAGTGTAACTTTAATCTAAAATAGTACAACTTTATACTAAAAAGTGATTTTATGACAAACTTTTGACATTTTACGTATTTGTAGAGTATAACTTTAGCTTTATACAAGTGTAACTTTAATGCAAAATAGTCTAACTTCATACTAAAAAGTGTTTTTAAGACAAGTTTTTAACATTTTACGTATTTTTAGAGTGTAACTTTAGCCATTTACAAGTGTAACTTTAATCCAAAATAATGTAACTCTATACTAAAATATGATTTTATGACAAGTTTTTGACATTTTACGTATTTTCAGAGTGTAACTTTATTCTTTGGCAAGTGTAACTTTATTCCAAAAAAGTGTAACCTTAAACTAAAAAGTGGTTTTGAGACAAGTTCTTGACATTTTACGTAGTTTTAGAGTGTAACTTTGATCTTTTAAGAGTGTAACTTTAATCCAAAATAGTGTAATTTTATACTAAAAACTAATTTTAAGACAAGTGTTTGATATTTTACGTATTTTTGGAGTGTAACTTTAATGCATAATAGTGTAATTTTATACTAAGAAGTGATTTTAAGACAAATTTTTGACATTTTACGTATTTTTAGAGTGTAACTTTGATCTTTTACGAGTATAATTTTAATACAAAATAGTGTAATTTTATGCTAAAAAGTGATTTTAAGACAAGTTCTCGACATTTTTCATATTTTTGTAGTGTAATTTTAACCTTTTACAAGTGTAACTTTAATTCATCCAAAATAATGTAATTTTATTTTACAAGTAAATTTTTGTATCTTTTTTTTGAATTTTGAATTTTATCTGATTTAATGTGTAACTCTAACCTTTTCAGAATGTAACTTTAGTATATTGAGAGTATAACTTTGGTCATTAATAGTGTAACTTAACCCTTTTATGACTGTAACTTTAGTTATTAATAGTGTAACTTTGTTACATTGATAGTGTAACGTTAGTCTGTTGAGAGTGTAACTTTAATCCATTGACGTTGTAATTTCAGCCGACCAACAACCTCCGTCACCAATAACACCAAATAAACAACCAATAATAACAACAAATATTTTTGTCATAAATCTACTTTTTATTTAATAGATCTAAAAGTGGAGAAAAAAATTTAAATGAAAATAAAAGTAACACCAAAACTGAAAATAAAAATCTAAGAAATAAAATTAAAAGTGGAGAAATATGGGTAACTTCAGTCAAAAAATGTGTAACTTCAGTCAAAAAAGTGTAACTTCAGTCAAAAAATGTGTAACTTCAGTCAAAAAATGTGTAACTTCAGTAAAAAAATGTGCAACTTCAGTAAAAAAATGTGTAACTTCAATGTAAAATGGGTAACTTCAATGTAACTTCAGTGAAACTTCAGTAAAACACACCCCAAAATATGAAAATATGATAATACCATTATCTTTTCAAAAATCTACTTTTATTTAATAGATCTTAGTTTAAAATTAACTAAATATGAATAACCATAAATCTAGAAAAAAGAGGAATGAGAGGAATGCTAACACCACCACCTTCACCGCCGGAGACCTCCTCCTCTTCACCACCCCACGACCCTCGTCTGACTCCCTCCACCACCACCGACACCGTTGCCTTCACCACCACCGATAACAACAACACCGTTTTTTTCAGATCTAAACAAAATGAAGAGGAAGGAGGCGGTGAGGAGGCGGTGTGGTGCGAGGAAGGCCGTGGTGGTGCGGTGAGGAGGTGTTGTGGTGCGAGGAAGGCCGTGAGGAGGCGGTGTGGTGCGGTGAGGAGGCGGTGTGGTGCGGTGAGGAGGCGACAAGAGGAGAAGAAGGTCGTGGTGGATCGGAGTAGCGGTGTGCTGGCTGTGGTGTGGCGGTGTAGAGCCGGTGGTGTGGTGGTGGGTGTTGTGAGTCGTGGTGGTAGGGGGTAGTGGGTCGTGGTGTCGTCGGTGGTGAGTGGGTGGGGTGGTGGATGGTGGTTTTATTTGTAGATCTAGTATTTTTAGTGGTAGATCTAGTTTTTTTTTCTTTTTCAAAAAAAAATGGTTGTTTTTTGGGTGGCCGGCGGTGGGCGTGGCCGGCGGTGGGCGGTGGGCGTGGCCGGCGGTGGAGTGGCCGGTGGAGAAGAGAAAGAGAGAAAGTGAAAGAAGGAGTTTTAGAGAGAAGGAGGAGAGAGTTTTAGAGAGAAGGAGGAGGGAGTTTTGAATGAATGAATTGTGTGAGAATTGGGTGGGAGAGGGTGAGTTATTAGTGGTTTAATTAGTGTTGTAGTGAGAGAGTGGGTTAAACACCTTCCTAATGACATTTTTTGTGTTTTAATCTCAACCATCCATTACCAAGATCCAATGGCCACTAAGAGGACTCATGGACTCAAAGTTTTGGGGTGGACTCACTTGATCCTTTCTCTCTATCTATCATATCTATATTATTAGTATACGTGCGTTACTTCACAATAACCCTCCCCCTCCCCCAAACCCTAAACCCTAAACCCCTAAACCTACACCCCTCAACAAGCCCTCTACCCCTAACCCCCCCCCCCTAAACCCCTAAACCCTAAAACCCTAAACCCTTTTATATATAGTAGATTATCGCTATTGATCAAACATCAAAATATTGAACATCAACGGAATTAATCATATCAATTCAAACACTTTAAACAACATTCTTTCTCATTGATTTCATTAGGAATAACCTAGATTTTATATTAAAGTACATTACATTCATCCGAAATCAAATAAATAAAGATGTTAAATAATCCGGAACAATTCCGCTTAAGAGTAAAAAGCTTTTCTCACACTGCCATCAACAATCCGGAACAATATTGATGATACTGATGACTTCCGGATCATTAACCTCGTATTTTGCAATAATAGATTCAATGCATGCAAGTACACGTCTTGCATGTGGAGATAAGGTAGGACGGGTACAGCTCAACATATCTCTTGCGGCATCCAACCTGCGAGTATCAGGCCGACGTGGGTAGCCAGAGGACGATGATGATGACGACGCTTGGTTGACAAGTCGGACTGCTTCAAGTCTCTTAATCCAATAATCCTTTTGATGTTCAATGGATCCTTTAATCAATGGGTGATGATCAGCGGGAACTACGGAAAGAGCCTCCTCCTCATCTGCAATCAATTTTGTAAGGGTCGTCTCATCGTTGGGAAGGTTAACTGCTGCCATTGATGATGTTCAATGGATGCTTTAATCAATGTTGTTTCTGCTGTTACAATTGTTCTGCTATTGTTTATTCACGGGTTTGGACTGCAATATCTTTTAATTAAAAATAATAATATTGATAAATAACAACGGTTATTCGTTAACAAAACCGTTGTTATTACTTTCCACAACGCTTTTACTAACTAAAACCGTTGTGATAGAGTAATGACAACGGTGCAACATAGTCGTTGTTATATATTTTCACCCTATTTGCGCCAATATGAAAATCCAAATAAAGACAACCACAACGGGTCCTTTGTTTATAACCGTTGTGGACAGTAGTTATTGCATATTACAGTAAGTGCATTGACTGCATAGGAAATGTAACTGCATATATACATTCACACATTTACTCAATCAATAACTGCATGTGAATGTATAGTCGTTTTGGGAAATGTGAATGCATGTGAACCAATGCATGTGAATCAATAACTGCATGTGAATCAATAACTCTCTATAAGTACAACCTCAATAGAAGGCTATCAACCACATACAAAATTTCCCAACTCCAATCAATAACATCTTTGCATTCCCCCAAAATACTAACATCAACCATACAAAATGTCTGAAACTTTTACTAAACCATATGCTTGCATCATGACACAAATGTCTGCTCATATTGAGGATGGCTACGTTGTGTGTAAAAGCTACAAGAAACTCCGTGATACGCTTATTCGAAATGGCTACTTAATCAAGAAGATGTGGCCAAATTTTCATCGCAAGTACTTTAAAGGGGATCTCATTTTCGAGTTTGGGATGACGGATGCTCATCGTGCGTCCGCATTCAAACTGGCAAGAATGTTTGACAAGGCCGGGCATGGGCGAAAAGATTGGATTGAGAGCACGGACCACCAACCTGGGCCATATCTATGGGTGGCTACCGAACATGACCGTCACCGTTTCCCAAATGGGGTCGACCTTGTTGAAGTGACCCAGGTAGAGCAGTGGGATGGCTTGGTTCTGGCCGAGACTGACCCGATTGATGCATACGCTCTAGCGGTGGCAGCTATCCGGGAGATTAACCCGGACTCAATTTAGTTTGTTGTTGTTGTTTGGTTGTTTTGGCGCCATTTGTGTGTGGCGCCGTTTGAACTTATTACTTAATAATATTAATGTTGTTTGGTGTTTGGTTAATTTGTTTTTTGACTTAAGATTAGAAGTAATTAAACTAAATTTAATAATGGTCATAAATTCAATAATACACTAATTCACAAATTCAATTCAAAGCTATTCAATCGATAAAGCAAAATTAGAATTGAACTAATTCACAAATTCAATAATAAACGACATTCAGGAAATCCACAATTCAATAATAAGAATTGAACAATCTAGTTAGAAAATCTTAATAAGAAATAGTTGATAAAAATAATACCTGATTAATAAGGGAGATGATGACAGAAAGACGATCAGGGAGTATGTCTTAGTGGTGCAGTATGATCGCTTTGTGATAGAGTTTTTGTGTTGCAGTACAGTCGTATTATTAGTGTTGTGTGTTTTCTTCATCTTGATTAACAAATATTGACAACGGTTATTATAAACAAACTGTTGTGATAGAGTAATGACTACGGTTAAAGTCGTATACCCGTTGTGATTAATAAAAATTATGAAAACAGTTTGTGATTAATAACCGTTGTTATAAGCAATAACAACGGGTATATTTAGAACAACCGTTGTTGTTGCTTACCTTTATTTTTTTTTTAATTATAAAAAGAGACAGCAATAGCATAAGCATTATACACTGCAATAATAACCGTTTTTAATTATAAAAAGAGACTGTATACTGTATACTGAATGACCAAAAGCTAAATAATTTGGGATTCTTCAACAATGACCAAAGCTAACAAAAGCTAAAGACAATACACTGAATGACTACACATCTTGAACAATAATCAGAAAGATAGTTATTTAAAAAAATAGTTAATACCTCACATTATTAACCACCTCAGGATCGGGGACGTTTCTTGCCCGACATAGTTTCTTCGTTAACCCAAATACCTTCACCATGATCATCACGCATATAGATGCTTTCAATGTTATCATGATCAGTGTCAACATTGTCGAAATAAGATACAGTGGAAGAGTGATCCATTCCCTCAAACACGACATCCTGATCATTATCCCCACCATTATCGGGTGCACCCCGTCTACTCCTTATAGATAGTACAACAGACCACTTCTTATCCATAGGATCGGTGACATAGAACACTTGTTTAGCTTGGGATGCCATTATGAAAGGATCATCCTTATTATTGCCAACCTTATCCAAATTGACCAACGTAAATCCCATTTTATCCTTTCGAACACAATTGTTGTTGTTATCAACCCAGTTACATCGAAACAGAGGTATTGTGAAATCAATGTAATCTAATACCAATATTTCTTGAATAACACCATAATAAAGGCATTTTCCCCAAATAGGGTTTTTTATCTTTTGAAGTAGCAAAGTGCATTGCCTCAAATTCAGAACTCACACCACTATTTTGCATTGTGCTCAACTCATCTTGCTCGCGGGTGTAAAAAGTATAACCATTAATAGCAAAACCGCTGAAAAAAGTGGCCCTGGCATTTGGACCTAAACCAAGACGTAGTAACCTAGGAGAGATGTCATCACCATACAAATTCTTATACTCCAAGACAATATTCCTAAACCACTCTCCGAACGTCTTCTTATGCTCGTTTGCAATCCACATCTCGCTCTTGTTTGGGTGATCGTATTTGAGCTCATCTTTGTGTTGTTGAATATAAGGTTGCACCTCATCTTCGTTGTTTAGCACATACGTATGTGCTAAATGTAACATGTCACGTGCCACAATTTTTTCAACCCGGCCCCTAATACATTTTCCGGTCATGCAGTCACTATGACGATTCTTTGGAACGCCAATTAACTCCTCAGGGGAGAGATGAGCATAACAATATGCAAGAGCTTCGTCTAATATAGCGCGTTCAGCAATACAACCTTCTGGACGATACCGATTAGATGTATAGTCCTTGTACACTTTCATCAATCTTTCGAAAGGATACTGGTATCTCAAGTACACGGGCCCAAGGTACAAAATCTCCCTAACCAAGTGAGTGGTCAGGTGAATCATGATAGTGAAGAAAGAGGGTGGAAAATACATTTCAAAATGACAAAGAGAGGTGACAACGAGGTTCTGCAATGAATCCGCATCATCGGGATCGATGACTTTATCGCATATGGACTGGAAGAAGAGACAGAATCTGGTAATAGCATATCGTACCTTTTCAGGTAAAATGGAACGAATAGCCACGGATAGTAATTGTTGCATCAAAGTGTGGCAATCATGTGACTTTAACCCGGTGAGTTTTAGGTCTTGCATCGATACAAGGCTTTTGATGTTGGACGAATAACCATGTGGCACTTTAATTCCATTCAAGCATGCACAAAACTCTTTTTTCTCATTCCGTGAAAGGGTATAAGCTGCTGGCGGTACAAATGTACCATTACCTCTCTTCTGTGGTGCCAACTCTAGCCTAATACCCATCATTTGCATATCTTCCCTAGCTGCGGCGTTATCCTTTGTTTTACCGGGAACATTCAGGAGGGTATTGATAATATTATCACAGACATTTTTCTCAATGTGCATGAAATCGAGGCAATGCCTGACCTCCAGGTCAGGCCAATATGGAAGTTTATTAAAAAATATGGATCTTTTCTTATACCCACGAGTAGACAATTTAGAGCCGTTCTTCTTCCCATATTTTATCTCAATATGCTTTACTTTCTGATAAACTTCATGACCACTCAAAATTCTAGGAGGTTGACGATGTTCTTTACGTCCATTAAATGCTTTCTGCTGCTTGCGATAACAATGGTCAGGATCCAAGCCCCTCCTATTTCCCAAATACACATACTTATGAGAACACTTCAAGTATTCAGACTCGATATCCTCCCCACACAATGGACATGCCTCTTTCCAATGCACCGTATGCCCAGAAAGGTCGCCATAAGCCGGATAGTCGGTTATTGTACACAATAACATCGCTCTCAAATTGAAAGTTTCATTCTTATATGCATCAAATACTTCTATCCCACTATCCCACAAAATTCGCAAATCATCTAAAAGAGGTTCCAAATAGACATCTATATTATTTCCAGTTTGTTTAGGGCCGGAAATTAACAACGACAACATCAAGTACTTTCTTTTCATGCACACATATGGAGGTAAGTTGTATATTGCCAACACTACTGGCCAAGTACTATGTTGGGTACTCATGTTTCCATGTGGGTTCATTCCATCAGTGGACAGCTCTAGACGTAAGTTTCTAGGTTCAATGCCGAAATCGGGATACTTAGCGTCGAACGATTTCCATTGCATACCATCTGCCGGGTGTCTTAGCTTCCCATCATTTATTCTGCCAGTTTCATGCCAAGTTAACATTTTTGAATCATTGCTATTCGCAAACATCCTTATGAATCTTGGTATCACTGGAAAATACCATAACACCTTAGCCGGGATCCCTTCCTTATCCTTATAACGCCACTCAAAACAAACCGAACAATTGGTTAAGTTTTGATATAATTTTCGATACAATACGCAATCATTTGGACATGCATGTATTTTCTCATATTTCATACCCACCCCTCTAATTAGTTTTTTAGCCTCATATGTCTTAACGGGAAGAACATTACCATCTGGAAGCATGTCTTTTATCAAGGCTAATAAACTAGTGAAACACGTGTCACTAACCCCATTTGCCCCCTTGATATTATACAACTTCACCACAGCCGACATCTTTGTGTACTTACAACCAGGGTACAGAGGCGCTTTAGACTCACACAACTTCTCATACATGTTGTCAAGGTCATCCAAATTAATGTTGTTAGCTTCAAAAGCATTTGATTCGTCATCTTTTTCTTCATTATCTGTAGACCCAACATTCAACTTGTCTGCTTCTAACTCAACATACTCGGCAAACTCGGGATCATCAGTTATCCTTTCGTATACCTCAAGATCATTTTTTTCAAAGCTATTCTCTTCCTCTAATGATTCCCCATGAAAAATCCAACGGGTATAGGATCGACTAAAACTATACTTTTCTAGGTGAATTTTAACGTCCGGCATAACCATATACCTAATATTACCACATCTTTCACAAGGGCATGGAATACTAGAAGAACCAATCAAATTGTTCGCAACTACTTCATAAAATTCAGCTAAACCATCCTTATAGTTTGGGTCACTCATATTCGCAGCATTCATTCAAGTTCGAGTCATTTGTCTACATTCGTAATATATATAGTAAGCCAAGTAATTCAGAAAATCCAACTTAAGGCAACTAATTCACAAATAAACGAAATTCAGGAAATTAATAAAGCAAAATTATTAGAATACCTGATTAATAAGAAATAGCAGACGGAGATGATGACTGAGAGACGATCAGGGAGTATGTCTTGGTGTTTGTGGATTTTGTGTTGCAGTATAATCGCTTTGTGTTTGTGTTTTTGTGTTGCAGTACAGTATTATTAGTGTTGTGTGTTTTTTTCATCTTTATTAACAAATATTGACAACGGTTATTATTCATAGTAACTTGTTGTTATTAGTTTATATATTTACAACGGTTAACAAGGTTCTAACCGTTGTTACAACTAACAATAACGTATAACAAAATAATATCCGTTGTTATTAATTTACACCAAATTTTGCGCCAAATTAATAACACATTATAACAACGGGTTTGTTCGTGACCGGTGTTATTACTTTACCTCATTTTGCGCCAAATTAATAACAACGGATATAGATTAAACTATTGTTATTAGTTTATATATTTACAACGGTTATTTTAGTTGACCCCGTTGTTAAAACTAATAACAACGGACGAAAAATTAATACCGTTGTTATTAGGTTTAATAAAATTTCGCGGAAAAATAATTATCCATTCCACAACGGTTTTTCTTAATTTTCGTGAGTATGCGTTGTTGATGGGGCGTTGTTATTGCCTGAATTTGTAGTAGTGAACAAATACGGGACTATCCGACCCGTCACAAGCAAGACTTATTTTTTTTTATAATATACGATGTACACTTCTACCTTTAAACTTCTTACTTATTTATCGATGATGTCCTCCTTCAATTTTTCATAAATGTTATCGCTTATCAAACAATCATACTTTGACTCATTCATGTCTGATCACCATACTCGATAAGATGCATCACAAATCACTTTTAATAATCACAAACTACTATTAAAAATCTTTGTTAAAAAACATGAAATGATAATGAGATTTTATAAAAGTGGTATTTATATTCGTATACTTTTTAATGGGTAAATGGGTAATTATGTGAACTAATAAGTAATTGTGTAAGTTGTCGAATAATTGAAATGCTATAAATGCGGTTTTATAGATTAACTAAGAAACAAACTTAGTAAATACAATCAAAAAGAAATTATACACACTAATATATAAAATTTAGGAGGTCATCATAGAAAAACGAAGATATACTCGGTACATCATAAAAACCAAAAAAACTCGGGAATACTAATAATAAATATTAATCCGTATTATCAATTACAGTAGTGAGTAGTGACTAATAAATTCACAAAACCCAGTAAAGCAAGCTATCTGTCATTATTTATATATTCTACAGCAAGAGAAAGGGATAAAGAAAACAAGGTGTTGATCTTCTCTTGTCTGCAGAAACCCACAAAAATCCAACATTTATTTGCTTTAGTTCTGTAAGTATTTGTTGGGTTTTATTCACAAAACATAATTCATTTTTCTCTGCTTGGAGGTATGATAATGGGTACACCCTATTTTCCAAGTCTTCTGTAAGTTTCACATTATTCATTTCCACTTTCTTTTGTATTCCACTTACTACTCCTTTCAGTTCTGTTTCTAAAAGCTAATTATTTGCTTACATTTGATTAAATACTTGTTAATAAGAAAATAATAAAAAAAGGTAAACAAATGATTAGATGTGGTTTGACAACTCTAGTTTTGGTGTGTCGGTCAGAATGCATAATATTAGATCTGAATTGCATTGGTAATCTAGTTTTGGTTGATTATTGCTCTTTTGATTGCGGAGTTTCTCTTAAATTTTGAACCCATTTTTAGTGTGTTACTTTACCTGCCTGCAAAGTAGAGCTTCTATGGCTTTCCTGTGAAATTAAGGTCACTTTACTTGCCTCAAGACGCTATGTACCCATCCCTAGCTAGTGGTTGTTATCAATTAGGCTGTTAGGTTATGCCGTTCTAGCCACCGTCCTCGGGTCGTTTCTTGTCCAATGGGCAATGATGATCCCCTTTTCCATTCCTGCAGGACGTGCTCACCACTTTTGTTAATACATTCATACATGTTTCCCTCACAACTCATTGCCAGTTATTCAATGGTTACTATTTCAGAGTTGACTTATAATATAATCATTAAATTTAAAATTCTCTTATAGTCTCACCATCAATTATATATTTTCTCTCTTCTTTTTTTTCTAACTATAATTAGTTTCTATTCTCGGATAATAAAATCATGAGATTTACGGATAATTTAGTATATTTGTTTTTCAGTATCTTATGCTGTATGCCATTTGCATTAGAATTTACAGATACTTTTGTCTAGGGTCCCCTTATTTTATCCATAAGTCTTGCTTAAGATGGGTCAAATACTACCACGCAGTAGTAATAAAGACAACTTTTGGTATTTTTTAGGCAACAACTTTTGGTGATTTGGTATGTATTTGACCCGTTAAGATGGATAGTACCCGTCTGAAAAAATGAGAATTTGAATTATTTTAATTAGCTATTGACGATTTATTATTAAAGGATAGTTGTTTGTAATTGTATAACCAAGTATGAACCTGTTCTAATATGTTTCCATTAACCTGAGTCACTACTGGGTATGTGGAATTAATGATTCTGGTTTCTTATTACTTTTTTTTGTTTGATAGACTGGTCAAATCTTATGTTACATCCTATCCACTAACAAAGTTCTTCCATTGAATTTGTTGATAAACTCATAAAAGTGGCTAAATATATTATCAAAAAGTAAGAAACTATATTGTTGAAGTTACTTTTTTGATGTAATATAAAGAAAGTTAAAGGCCAATTTTCAACCTCGCGTAGCATAGATGACTTCTAATCACGTACTGGAGGGAATAGCTCATAAGATTCACATTAATGTAGTTTAATTGTTTGATATGATGTATTGCGTACTAGGAACTAATATAGATCATATGCAATTGTCATGTTATACATCTGTTAAAATACATGTTGGCTTCCAATATAAATAAAACATACTAATATACCTCGGAAATTTTAAATATATACTCCGTATATCTTTGCTGGTCAACTTGATTGGGGCTCAAGTTGACTTGTTGAGCTCTTGAAACGAGGTGATGGTGATATAATATTTAGCCATATAGGTTATTTAGAATGATGTAAGAATTGTTTGATTCCTGCATATTTTCTGTATTTTTGTTTTGACCATCATTCTTAGTCCCCCTGTTTATCCTACAGTATTTGTCCTAATTCAGATTGTTCAATTGTATGGACGGAGGTTGGTGGTGATGCCGAGGCGTCAACTTTGGTTGACAGTGTATCAAAGAACCATTGATGTTGTATGTTGAGACTGAGTGATTGAATGGTTGGTATGGGCTGGTTCATTAAGAAGAGAGTAATTCAGATGTTAATGCATGGTGATAAGGACAATTTTGTTACTCTGTATTTCATTTACCAATTTAATTGCCCAAAACGGTAATGAGACAATTTTAATGAATAGGCCACAAATGGAATAATGGGAGATTTCTAGAATATTGGTGAGACTGAGTGATTTAGCCTTGTTGATAAAGAAAATAGCATATTTGAATAGAAGCTAATGGTTGGCTCTTTGTGTCACTACGGATGACAGATCAAAAATGTAATCTCTGTAAAGCCAAGCTGAGAGGTTGTAGACTTCAATCATAAAAATTGATTCGATTGTTTTGATGAATCATATAGATTGTTGTTTTCTGAGATTGAACAAACACCAGCGATATGTAACACTATATTGTTATTTTCGAACGGCAAGTTAATAACAAAATAAAGATGAAACAATGAAAATATCCCTCTGACATTTGTAGTACACTATGAAACTAGATTGTGAATTTTTAACTGCAAATGAAAGACGAATGATTTAATTGCCGAAGGAAAATATAAAAAGTAAAGTATATAAATGTCTCTTTGATTTTTGTAGCACCTTTAATGAAGCATATGAGATTATGCAGGCCCTAACAACAAGTGGGGACATTTGGATTCTGTTGCATTGCAAAAATGAAACTGGGAACAAAGAATAGGTGGAAGGATGTAATGCTTCTTCGTTTAAGGTGTAAATCACTGACAAGTTTCTGTTTGTTTCCCAAAGCAAATTCATCTGCCTCTGATGCAGGAAATGTTCCTGTTTACCTCAATGTTTATGACTTAACTCCCATGAATGGGTATCTTTATTGGGCTGGCCTCGGTATATTTCACTCTGGTGTCGAAGGTAAATGCCAACTCCAATAACTTCAATGATACTACGTGTATGCAATCAAATGCCCTCATGCATGTCAATATTAGAAACTTATTTTGTACCGTTTGTCTTATGAATTGTCTTAGTTCTAGTATTTGAAAGCATATTGATAGCTGGGTAAATGCTTTCCCTATGGTGGCTTGGTATAGGTATAGTGTTTTCGATTTTGAAAAGCCAGATTCATGTCTGCTCAGCAAACATTTCACCGATGACTCTTTATTAGATTATTAAATTCTTCCAGATAGATTTCATTCTTAATCCCATATAATATATGGGCCGTCATGATACATGGAACATTTTGGGTTCTACTTGAATACATTACAGCATGAGTCATGGTATAGCTTGTGTAATAGTCTCTGTTGATGAATGAATCAGCTGAAGGTATCTATCCTCATGAAATTCGCTGTCTTGGAATAACTGAGTAATTTGTTGAATTGCTAATAATCTGTCGAACGAAGCGAGTTGCTGCCATGTGGCCTTTTTCAGAACCTGGATCCTCAAAAGTGCATAGCTGCATACATAACTTGGAACAATAGTTATATCTGCCTTCTTTCACTGGTTCTTAATTAAGCTTCGGTTCATCTCTATAAAAAGTCACTACATGTGCATGATGTACTAACAAGACTTGTTGCAGTTTCTGTCGGTAATTCGGTTTTATAGCTTAATGGCTATTACTTTTCATAGTGTACTCATGAATAAAGTCCTAACAAAAAATTATTTTTACTGCTGACAGTTCATGGTGCAGAATATGCATTTGGAGCGCATGATTACCCAAGTAGTGGTGTTTTTGAGGTTGAGCCGCGGCATTGCCCAGGTTTTATGTTTCGAAAGGCAATTTTTATTGGCATGACAAGCTTAGATGAAAAGCAGGTCAGAGAGTTCATGGAGCAGCATGCTGCAAACTACAATGGTGACTCATACAATTTGATAGTCAAAAACTGTAACCATTTCTGCAAGGATGTCTGCTACAAGCTAACAGCAAAAAAAATTCCCAAATGGGTTAATCGTCTTGCAAAGATAGGTGTGGTTTCCCTTGCACATTTGGTTCTCTGAGTTTTACATAAGTCCTGGTGAAGTAATCTCATTATAAGATTATGGCACCTCTTAGAAATTAAAGTGACCTCATATGTATTAATAATAATCTTTTAAATCTCAGTTGTGATCCTTTTAGTTATTGACCTTTTTAAGTTGTTCGGAACCATTTTACCATCGACAATGACCTTTCTTCTTAGTGACCCTTCGTATATCCTTAGCGATTATTTGACTCTTCTTATTCCCTCGCGTACCCGTGCCTGATACGTAACACTCGAACATGGTATGCTACCTAGACTCTCTATTTAAGCCAAAATATGCTTATTCTTCCTAAAGTATCCAACCCCAATATCTACACACGTATCTGTGTCGGATACTTGTAAACTAGTCTGAGTCACTTCACATCATACACAACTTCTTTTAACCAACGATTTGTCTTTCATTCTTGTGACAGGTTCTGCGTGCAAATGTGTACTTCCTTCTACGCTAAAGATAAACGCTGTTCAAGAAGGTACAAGAGTGGCAACATATGATAGTGATAAGAACAAATTAAGAAATGCATTCAGCTGTTTTTCCTCAATCTCAGTGCGTCAAATGCAATTGTCATCCTCTTCATTATTTTCATGTTCGCCATTGAAATGCTGCTTACCATCTTCAAAACTTAAGAATACGAAAATGCATTCATTGACAGAAAGCTAAAAAAATCCTCATTAGTTGCATATGTCACCTAGCCTAGCGGGTAAAATTATGAGCGATGGTACTCATTACCTAGGTTCAAATCCCGTAAACATCAAAACTGTCATAGCTTGGATCTGCAATGCTAATCCCGGGCTCTGTAAGAATACAAGGCCATAGAAGACTGAATTGGGTGATCAATGTAATTATGTCATTTCTTGTGGCTTCCCGTATTTTACTATAGTGAACTAGTTATCATGCTTAGGAGTTTGAGTTGTATCAAGTGTCGCATGTTAACAATGTTGTTTTATTTTTTAATCCCATTGTTTTGTATGCTTGCAAATGCAAGTCACAACTCAACCAGTTGGTCTTGCTTCAGACCGACCATTTTGGTCTGAAGCAATAAGACGAGATTTTGTAACCACTTTACAGTTAGATGTAACCATTATTGAAAACAAGTTGATATAAGCTGTGGTTACATTTTATCAAAAAGTGGCAACATAATCCCGTCTTATTTTTCAGACGGAAATAGTCCGTCTGAAATAAGAATTTGTGCAACTCAACTGTATAGGCATTTAAATCTTATGTTTTCTTCACTTCAATTTTAAGTGTGTTGTGGCATCGCTCTTGTTTGCTAGTTTTAGGTCAATGCAAAAAGATGCACGGGTTATTTTTTTATAATAGATAGTTATGTTTTTTATTCTTTATATTTGTCAAATATTGTAATTTTATTTTATTTAGAAATAATTAATTTTTATATATTTACTTTCAAACTATAATCGAAAACATCTTAAATGTATTAAAACAGAAACATTTAATGCATCCACATTCACCCACGTCATCAACACAACTTATTTTTCATTTTGCAATTGCAATAGTGGTGGGACCCACTTACAAAAAGTAAAAAACAAACTTAAACATACACAATTTACAGCAAGTCTTCCTTGTGACGGACATATCCGTCACAAGCTTACGACGGGTCAAGTACTACCCACGTGGATAGATAAGACAAAACATAATGTTAATCCCTAGGCACTTAGCTTTTGTCTTATCTGCCCACATGGGGAGTATTTGACCCGTTACAAGCTTGCGACGGATATGTCCGTCACAAATGAGAATTTGTGCACAATTTATGTTAGATTGAAGAATAAAAGAAAAAGAATAGCGTGGATTGAAATTAATGGGGACATATTGTAATTCTCCCAATGAACCCCAAAAATAAAAGAAACAATCTAATTTGCATTACCAACACTATAATAATACGACATGAGGCTAATATGGACAAAAATATTGTTATTTCCTAGGCAATACGACATGAGGTTAATAGGGACAAAAATATTGTTATTTCCTAGGTAATTTGCCATGTATTTTGGTATGTATTTGACTTATTTTAAGCGTAAGACGGATTGTGTCTGTCAATGAAATTTGTGTAACAAGTTATTGGCTACTCTTTAGGTAATTTATTTTCCTCTTATCTACCAATATGGGTGATACGTAACCCGTTATACGTTTGTAACGAGTATATGCATTATAAGGAGGCTTATTGAATATTTAATTGTTTTTAATTTATTGAGTCCTTTTGCGTTTCAATTAAATAAACTTCATTCGTAAACAACGTAACAATTAAAATAACATAACCATCTTTTAGAGTGCAATACTAAATATTTCTTTTACTAAATGAATTAGTCCTATAATAAACTTATTATTTGGCTACCATATTAATTGCACGGGTTTGGTGCATAACCATCGGTTTAATGTGGCTACCAAATTAATTAGTCCTATAAATGAATTAGTCCTACAACCATCGGTTTTATGTAGCTACCAAATTAATTACGAGTATAACTTATTATTTAGGGTAGAGTGAATGTTTTATCTAAGAAAGAGATAGGCACCGTCTAAACTATATCTACTCACAACTTACGGAGTACTATCAAGGGTACACAGTACTTTATTCATATCACGGAGAAGGGTGGTGTGGGGGTGGGGAGATAAAGACGTAATAGCCAACATTATATCGTTTACACACGAAAGAAGTGCAAAGGACGGGGCAGAGTTTCAATCAAAACAAGTATTACAATTATGTACCTTATTTAGATTTTACGGTTAAGTTTTATACCCGTGCAAAAATACAGGATTTTGCCACTTAAAATTGGTGTAAACTATATTAAACAAAATACATATGTTATTTATATCAAAATTTAAACTATTAAAATCTAAAATTCTAAAAAGTTATCTCCCAACATAATTTACGCATAGTTTATAAAATATAATAAAATTACAAACATTGCAAAATTTGTCAGCAAGTTACATTATCTCTTACCTCATCACTTACTATTATAGCAAATCAACAATGAACAACCCGAAAAGTACCCGATTTTTCTAGTAAAATATTTACTAACACTTTTCAGTAGAACTTAAGTTTTTAAAATAGGAATTTTTGTTCCGAGTCTTATTTTGAAATTCCGCGTTCGTATTTGGAATTTCTGAGAGATTTCATGAAAAGACCGTTTTTAGTCATCTTGACTTTTCTTGACTTTTAAGTC
>JAIUZE010013383.1:0-12801 GCA_022085475.1 Heliosperma pusillum
AATGGGTATCATTTTCCCTATTTCTGATTCTCGTTGGGTTAGCCCAACTCAAGTCGTACCCAAAAAGGGAGGAGTGACGGTAGTCAAGAATGCACAAGGAGACTTGGTCTCCACCCGACCACAAACCGGTTGGAGAGTGTGTATTGACTACCGCCGCTTGAATGCGGTAACATTGAAAGACCATTTCCCGCTACCTTTTATTGATCAAATGTTAGAAAGATTAGCGGGGAAAGCTTTCTATTGTTTCCTTGACGGTTACTCGGGGTATTTTCAAATTCCAATCGCACCCGAGGACCAAGTCAAGACCACATTCACATGCCCATTTGGTACATTTGCTTATCGTCGTATGCCCTTCGGTTTGTGCAATGCTCCGGGAACTTTTCAACGGTGCATGTTGAGTATTTTCTCCGATTATGTAGAACGAATCATAGAAGTATTCATGGACGATTTCACCGTCCATGGGGACTCCTATGATGCATGTCTAAAACACCTTGCTCTTGTCTTAGAGCGATGCCAAGAGTCTCACCTTATTTTAAACTCCGAAAAATGTCATTTCATAGTGACTAGTGGCATTGTTTTAGGACATGTAGTGTCGAAAAGGGGGGTTGAGGTGGATAAGGCTAAGGTTGACATTATCAAAACCCTACCTTATCCCTCTAACACCCGAGACATTAGGTCTTTTCTAGGACATGCCGGTTTCTACCGGAGGTTTATTAAGGATTTTTCCAAGATTGCTAACCCTTTATGCAAGCTTTTGCACAAAGAAGCGGAATTTGTTTTTGATGACAAATGTAGGAAAGCTTTCAATGACTTGAAGGAGAGATTGGTCACCGCACCAATTATTCAAGCACCACGATGGGATCTTCCATTTGAGATCATGACCGATGCAAGTGACTATGCATTGGGAGTGGTTTTGGGTCAAAAGAGTGACAAGGGACCCCATGTGATCCAATATGCTTCTACCCTCTTGAATGATGCTCAAAAGAACTATTCCACGACGGAGAAGGAATTCCTTGGTGTGATTTATGCTCTAGAAAAATTCCGATCTTATCTCTTGGGCACAAGGTGATCATCTACACCGATCATGCCGCCATTAGATACCTTGTGGCAAAGAAGGATGCAAAGCCAAGGTTGTTGAGATGGATTCTTCTTCTAAGTGAGTTTGATGTGGAAATAAAAGACAAGAAAGGGGTGAAGAATGTGGTGGCGGATCATTTGAGCCGGCTAAACCATGAAGGAAGACCATCATGCCCTCTTGAGGAGGTTGAAGGAGGTCTCCCTCATGAGTCACTTTATGCTATACAAGTGGAGGAGCCATGGTATGCTACCATGGTCAACTATTTGGTGACAAAGCGGCTCCCAAGCCATTTCTCTTCTCATCAAAAGAGCAAAGTCAAATCCGATGCCAAGTACTATACATGGGATGATCCTTACTTGTGGAAGTTTTGCCAAGATCAACTTGTGAGAAGATGTGTGCCCGAGAGTGAGATCCCTTCCATCTTACATCATTGTCATGACTATGCTTGTGGAGGACATTTTGGGCCACAAAGAACCGCTAGAAAAGTGCTTGAATGCGGTTTCTTTTGGCCAAGCCTTTTTAAAGATGCCCACAAATTTGTAAAGACTTGTGACCGATGTCAAAGGGTGGGGAATTTGACAAAGAGAAATGAGATGCCACAACAACCTCTTTTATATTGTGAGATCTTTGATGTGTGGGGAATTGATTTTATGGGCCCTTTTCCAAATTCCGGTGGTTATTTGTACATCCTCTTGGCGGTAGACTATGTGTCAAAATGGGTTGAAGCCATTCCTACCCGCACCGATGATGCCAAGGTAGTAGCCATTTTCATTCAAGAGAACATATTCTCTCGGTTTGGCTTTCCAAGGGCTATCATTAGTGATAGGGGGACCCATTTTTGCAACAAGGTGATTGGAGGCCTTCTCAAGAGGTATGGGGTGAATCATAAAATTTCCACGGCCTACCACCCACAAACAAACGGGCAAGCCGAACTCTCAAACCGTGAAATTAAAGGAATACTTGAAAAGACGGTGAATCCGGATAGAAAGGATTGGAGTAAGAGGCTAGTTGATGCATTGTGGGCATATAGGACCGCTTTCAAAACCCCCATTGGCATGTCCCCATTCCGTCTCATCTATGGCAAGGCTTGCCACCTCCCCGTGGAGGTTGAGCACAAAGCCTATTGGGCTATCAAATCTTTCAACCAAAACCAAGATGAGAGCGGTATGCACCGGAAGCTTCAATTACAAGAACTTGAAGAAATTCGCCAAGATGCTTATGAGAACTCTTCCATCTACAAAGAGAAAACAAGAAGATGGCATGATGGGATGATAAACCGTAGAGTTTTCAAGGAAGGTGATAAAGTTCTTGTGTTCCAAAACCGGTTTAAGCTCTTTCCGGGCAAGTTGAGGTCAAGATGGTTTGGACCTTACACCGTCAAGAAAGTGTTTACTCATGGGGCTATTGAAGTGGAGGGGCCCGGGGATGGAAAGCTCCTCAAAGTGAATGGCCACCGTCTCAAGCACTACTTCCAAGGATGTACCCGGGAGGGGGAAGAAGAGGTCTTGCTTGAAGACCCCATTTATCAAAGTTGAAAAGCTTGAAATAGCTAAGTCGAGCCATCGACTCTAAATAAACGGCAAAACATGTACATACTCTATCCTTGTGAATATTTCTTTGAAGTTTCTTTGTTAAATCTTAGCATTTAAGTTGTTTTAAGTTAGTTAGACATTGCATCAAACAAAAATTTTTTGAAGTTACTAACGGTTTTGTGAAGTTTTGCGAGTTTTTGGCCGCCTCGGGATGCGTGCCACGGATAAAAAGTTCGGGAATCGATGGAATTTAGATATTGGAGGTTATTATGGACCATTGAAGTGAATTTGCAAGTATGGAGGTGTTTGGAACACTTAGCAAAAATTTTGCTAAGTGCAAAAGCAAGAACCATCCGGAAGTGAAGGACGCTGCCTGCGTCGTAGGACGCAGTCTGCGTCGAGCGCAGATTTCGTTTTATGCTTTAGCCTTTGCCCGTGTTCTTCATAAAACACAAACCCCATCTCCTTCTTTGCTTTTCACGACAAACACACCCAAAACCTACCTCAATCCCTCAAAAATCCATCTTTCTCACTCAAATCTTCCAAAACTTTCATCAAAATCAATCCAATTCTTCATCCTAATCATTTTTCTACACTCAATAACCCCAAAATCAATCTCATTCACTCAAAAATCTCAGAAATGCGTCTTAAAAACCTAGATTTTTTCCCCTCAAATTCGTCTTTTTCGGGTCTTTAGTTGGGTTTTTAAGGGCTATTTATCGAATTCCTACCTATTTCTAATCATCAAGGAACTTGAATCTTTTGGAAAAGCAAAGGTATAACTTCATACTCGACTTTTTCGTCAATCTTCAAGTTTTTGCTCGAATTAGGCTAGCTTTAGTCTTAGGTTGAGTTCCCCTTTCCCCTTGCTTGATTGTGTAGTTAGGATTGGATAAAGTTTTCTGAGTAAGGTAAAGAAATTCAACAAACACTAGCTTTTTGAGGTGTAGAAATTGTTGCTCACCAAGTGTTTGTTGAATTGCTTGAGTGAAAATTTTTTCGAGTGATTGCTTCTTGTTGTTGTAGTGTGTTGTTTGTTACATTTTGCAGAAATGGCACCAAAGATCTCTAAGTTGTTTGGCAAAGGAAAAAATAAGAGGGCCGCGGTGAGTGAGCCCGACACCGAGGTTGAAGCGGTGTTCATGGGCTATGAGAGGATGCAAGCTCAACATAAGAAAATTTGGGATCAAATATCCACTCACCCTCTTGTAGCAACCAAATTCTTTTGCCCAACCACCCTCGATGCCTTAGGCATGTTCAACTTGACAAGGGACATGCTAGCTAAAGTAGGGCTAGAGGCTTATCTCGAGCCAAACTCGTGGGATTACACCTATAGGAGTTTTGCATACGAGTTTCTAGCAACCTTGTCGGAGTTGGATGTGCCCGAAGGTGAGGAGAAAGCCTACCGATTCCGATTGAACCAAACTTGGCATGAAGCCCCAACTTCTGAAATCCGTCAAATCCTAAAAATCACCAAGCAACCGGTAGACATTAGATGCCCAAGGGGCAAAACGCACCAGATGTGGGATAACATTGCCGATGACCATGGCCCGTCTAAGGATGCCAAACTGTCAGCCATCACCCACCCCGTACTCCGCCTAATTACTAGGTTCCTTACCACCATTTTCAACTCCGCGGGAGAGCCCACCAAAGTGCCAGAGAAGATCCGGCTATGTTTGTGGACTATGCTTCCGGAGGGGGTAGGGATCCCGGATTGGGCCGATTTGTTTTTGAGAGCTTGCATCAAGCATAGGCAAAAATCGGCAAGGGCAAGCATCCATTGTGGGGGGGTGATTTCTTTCTTGGTAGGCATTATGAGGGGGGCATCGGTAATGATCAAGCGGTGAACATTTGTAGGGGGTTGACGAGGTACAACCGTCTTGGGCTAGAGGAAGTGCATATGTTTAAGACTAGCAAGGAGCAACCCTTAAAAGGGTTTTGGTTGGGAAGTGACGGGCTAAGCTACATGAAGTTGCCTAGACCTCAAAACAATCCTTTACCTAGAGGACCCGCGGCATGGGATTTTGTTTGTCCTAGGGAGGAAAGTTTGGGGGTAAGTAGTGCGGAAGAGGAGGAGGTAGAAGAAGTGCCTTTGAGGCAAAGGAGGGTAAGGAGAGAGGGTGGTGAGGGAAGTGAGCATTTGAGAGAGGAGATTGAGATCCTTGCAATTGAGCAAGGACCTTCCCAAACCACCAATTTTGAACAACAACAACAACAACAACAACAACAACAACAACAACAACAACAACAACAACAACCCCCAACAACAACAACAACAACAACAACAACAACAACAACCACCACCATTTCATTTCCAATCACCATTCCAAAGCCACCATGATACCGACACCCCCATGTTTGATGCGGAGGGTCGTTCTAGCACACCCGTGGAGCCATGGCAACAACAAATGGCTAACTATTTTGCTAGCACCAATGACGTCTTGGCGCACATTAGTGGGAGGGTGGATGCCTCAAACACTTGGCAACAACTTCAAGGAGGTAGGCTTGAGAGTTTGGATGATTGGCACAATGTTGTGGAGGAGAGGGAGAGATTGAGGGCGGAGGCCGAGAGGGCTCAAAGTGAGGAATGGAGGAGGATGCTAGACGGGCAAGAGGAAGCCCGCCTATGGAGAGAGCAACAAGATAAAAGATGGCGGGAACAAAATGAAATGTGGGCCACCCAAAATGCTTGGAGGGAGCAAGCTACGAGCCACTTTAACGTTCAAAATGAGCGCCACCACACCTATCTTCAAGACTCCTATGAGGATGCGGTGGCACATGAGGACGTCTATGGCTTAGCTAGCTCTCTCTTTGGGATGTCCATGCAACAAAACCCGAGCTACCCTTTTCCTTACACCCAAGCAACCCTTGATGAAGGCATGGAGCGAAGAAGGCGGATTAGAGAAGAAAGGGATAGGAGGAGAAACCGAGGAGGTGCCTCGGGGTCTTCTCCTTTCGATAATTGATGAGGTAACATTTTTCTTCTCCTCCACAATGAGGTAACATTTTATTTTTGAGTCACAAAACTTTGTTTCAAATTGGTGGATTGTTTTGTTGGTCGCTTGGTTGTGCAAATTGTGAAGTTTGGGGTCAACCAAGTAACCATGATTTGCATTAGTGGAGTAATAAGGGGGTGATATAAGGAGTGGATTTGTATGGAGGTTGTTGAGGAAAGACCATCTCGCTATGCCTTGGGATAAGGAAAAGATGGTCATACTACTTTATTTGGAGCTATAAGGAGGGAGGAATTGAGTTGAGTCGGAGTAGGTGGCATGTCGTGTCCTTAGTCTTGAGGGATGATATAAGGAGGGGGAGTGAGAGAAGAGTGTCACAAGAATTGAGTCTTTTTATTTTGTTTTTGTCATTGGTGGATTGTTTAAGAGGGAGTATAAGAAGGGTGTAGTGAGGGAAGAGAGGTCAATACTTCCACACACACTTTGTTGGGCTCGTGTCATTTGTGCTAATCTCGAGTTTACTCGGGACGAGTAAAAGTCCAAGTGTGGGGGTGTTTGACAACGTCACATATTGTCGTGTCTAGTAGTATTTTTTAGAGTCTTTCGCTCTACTTTTTACGGGTCATTAGTTTTATTTTATGTTAATTTTAGTTTTTGTAATAATGATAGTATTTAGTACTTTAAGTCAATTTTGAGAGTTAAATTCCGTAAAGTCAATAAAAGTCAAACCCGAAAACCCGAGACCCAAAACCCGGAAATTTTGAATGGGCTAGCAATGAATCATCAAGGTATGAAGACCAAGCCCATTGGGTCAATGGAAGTCAAGGCGGGGTCAATATCCATGGGGTCAACGAAAGTCAAGAAGGAAAACAAGGCAAAAGTTGGGCAGTGCTCGACGCAGCCTGCGTCGTAGGACGCAGCCTGCTTCAGCACGACGCAGCCTGCGTCGTAGGACGCAGCCTGCGTCATCTCTCAGCACGGGTTTTTTCTCATTTTCTCGTCTTGTCTTTTGGAAGCCCACCTTTCAAGGCCCCTAGCTTTGCGGACCAAGGGTATAAAAGAAGATTTCTGAAGAGAGGCAAGGGCATCAAGCATTCAACATACAACATTATATTTTCCTTAGAATTCTCTCTTTTTGTTCTTCAACTTTGGTTTTTGTAATGGGTTTTTGCTTAGAAATGGGTTGTAATATGAAGACTATGGGTAGCTAATCTTCTTTTGCTTAGTGTAATTTGAACAAGTTCTTCCCTTTTAGCATTGTAAGACCTTTTTAATCCTTCCTTCTTTATTTAATTCCATTTTCCTTGTTTGAATTTCATTGTTGAATGAATTGTTGTTAAGACTAACCATCTTAGTAATTGTTTGTTTGATTAAATTGCTTTGTCTTGATGAATTTGGTTGATTTGTTTTGATATTTGTTGAAGCAACTTGAAAGTTTGTAACTTTGGTTTAAAAGTTGGAACCTTTTTAGTGGAATTTGGATTATTGTGTATTTAGGACATGGTTTAATGTTTTATTACATGATTCTAGCATGCTTCTTTGGTTTTGTGCTTAAAGCTTGCATCTTTATTTTTGCTTATGTTTTAATAAGTATGGGTTTAGTTGTATTGAGTCATTTATGGATGGTTTAATTCATTGGTGGCTAGTTTTTAGAAGTTTGTACTAGATAATTAGAGAAAGGAAGGAAAGGAGGGATCTTTACTTTGTTAATTGTGGGGGAACTTGGGAAAATTGCACTAAGTTATTTCTCCATATTTGAATCTTTGAGTATTTAGTTGTTGTTAGTAATTTTAGACTTGATAATCAGTTCTCATGAAAAACTTTCTCCATTTGTGTTTTTCCTACATGTTTTCCATTGTGAATATCATAGTTTGTAAGTAATTCAAGTTTTTGTTTCAATTAGTGTTTTAATTTGTGGTTAGATTAATTAATTTGTTTAATCGGTTTTTAGCAAGAGTCTAGATTAGATTTTTAGCATTCATCGCTTTCCCTTGGGTTCGATCCTTGTCTTAACCTTACTACCCTTTACTTAGGTTAGTTTGAGTCTAGATTTGGCTTTATAAATTGTTATTTGGCATAGCTAATTTGTGGAATTAACGACACCGTAAAATAAGCTCGTCAGTATGTTTGGATGGATGATTACATGATTGATTATTCGTGATCATTGGATGACTTGGCATGGTTTGTTTGTCGAGTCTCAATCTTATCAAACTTATACCGCTAACGGTGAGATGCAAGCCCTAGTGAGCATATTCGGTTGCCTAAGAGTGTCTTCACCGAGTCTTTGTGTAATATGATGGATTCAGATTTGTACTCCATATGCTCTTATCATTATATATTGAATTGCCTATCTATCCTTATCGTATTTCACATGTATATCTATATATGCATGCTTCTACTTTTATATTTCCTTTTATGTACGTTTAATGTGATATGGCTGGGAGAACCCGGAGTTACTCCCCACTGATTGTGGCGTTCTTCTTTTTCATGGATGAACAGGTTGCTTGATTGGTTGGCATTTTGCTTGGTATTTTGGGTTCAGGTGTGAGCTAGCGGGCGTTGTCCCTGGATGAAACACCTCTAGACGTTCATTAGCTAGATGCTAAATAACTTTGTTTTTTGTTGACACTTTGAGAGACTACGTCTCTTGTAATATTTTATATTTGGTTTGTAATTATTGACATTCCTCGTATTTCTATTTGCATGTTAAAATGTTTTAAAAACACCGTATTTCCGCTAATTAAATCACATGCTTGTATGTTTTATTTCCGCATTCACGAGGGTTGTCACAGTTGGTATCAGAGCTTTATCGCTCGCGACGCACACACGTGAACCCTAAACTTAAACTACTTGACCTTGAAATAATAAATGAGAGATGGGTAGAAGTTAAGGACTTTACTTGGTAGTCTATTTGTTTATGCTAATTGATAGGAGTAACTTAATTTTTTTTTGTTTCTTTTGAAGATGGTTAGACCACGAGAAGTAGAGAATGTCATGCTGGAAGCTCTTAAGCAAGTGTTGAAAAATCAACAAGATGCGGCTTTAGCTCAAGCCAACCAAGTTCCCCCTCGTAGAGAAGATAACCACCAAGGAGGCTACGCTTGGGTGGCAGGTCAAATAGCTAGGAGTAAGATTATACCTTACGGTGGAGAGCCGGACCCTACCGAGCTATCGGAATGGTTCCGAGAGATGGAGAAGCAGTTTGATCTATACCATGTCCGTGAAGAGGACAAGGTGAGGATCGCAAAGCACTTCCTTTTAAGGGAAGCAGATAATTGGTGGGCTATTACTAGTGCCACCGTTACTCTTGAAGATGATTTCAATTGGGCTTGTTTTAAAGCTCTAGTGGAAGGTCGATTCTATCCTAAGGAGCTTAAGCAACAAAGGCTCAAGGAGTTTATTGACTTCAAGCAAGGTAACTTGTCGGCACAGGACTTCACTAAAGAGTTCAACAAGCTTGCTCATTATGCTCCGAGTCTTATCAGAGTTGACGAGGACCGAGCTTTCTACTACCGCAACAAGCTTAGTTTTGTACTTCAAAGTAAAGTGAGGAGGAATACTACTTCCTTTGGGGATTTAAATGATGATGCTTTGTGGGCCGAGAATTCTATGAAGGCCATTAGGGATGAAGCTATGATGAATTATCCCTCTCCTTCTTTCACTCCTAGGCCAAATGTCTATGGGAAGAGACCGTTTACTCCGTCTCCCTTTAACTCTTATGCCAACAAGAGGAGATTCAATCCTCCCCCTTATGCAAATGCAAGAACTCCCGCTCCTTTCATTCCCCGAGCTACTTCTAATGTGGCTCATAGGCCTTATGCTCCTCAAGCTCAAGGTCGTCAATGTAACCGTTGTAGACAACCACACCACCCCGGTGTGTCTTGTTCCAACCGACCTTATATTTGCTACTTTTGTCAAAAGGGAGGTCACCATTATGATGATTTCTTCGATCGAAAGTTGCCCCCTCCTATTGCTAAACCTAAGGGTTCTATCTTTGTTATGAGCCGTGCCGAAGCCGATGCTCATCCGGAGATAATTACGGGTATGTTCTCAATCTTAGAGCAACCGTGTCTTATTCTATTTGATACCGGTGCTTCTATGTCTTTTGTGTCTTCGACTTATGCTAATAAATTATCTATCGAGCCTACATCTAGTGAGGATACTCCCATATCCTTACCATCCGGAGATATTATCTCTTGTTCTACTCTTTATCCTAATGTCCCAATATCTATTGCGGGTTCTATCTTTCCCGCTATTCTCCTTAAGTTCCCTCTAGGAGAGTTCGATATAATTCTAGACATTGATTGGTTAGCATTGTATCATGCTAGGTTCGAGTGTCGTGATCAAAAGATTTATTTAAAGAGTCCTTTAGGAGTTAGAATAACCTATAAGGGATCTCATCCCCGAAAAGGTGTGTCTTTGATTTCCGCAATGAAGTTGGTAAGTATGGTAAGAAAGCGTTTCCAAGCATACTTGTGTATTGTGACTTCTTCAACTACCTCTTTGCCAAATATTGAAGATGTGCCTATAGTTCATGAATTCGTTGATGTATTCCCTGAAGATTTGCCCGGGATTCCTCCCGAGCGTGATTATGAGTTCTCTATTGATCTTGTACCTGGTTCTGGACCCATAGCCAAAGCTCCTTACCGTATGGCTCCAACCAAGTTGAGAGAATTAAGGAAGCAACTTGATGATATGATTGAGAAAGGTTTCATTCGACCAAGTGCCTCGCCTTGGGGGTCTCCCGTTCTTTTTGTGAAGAAGAAAGATGGTTCTATGAGGCTTTGTATTGATTACCGTGAGTTGAATCGGATTACAATCAAGAATAGGTATCCTTTGCCAAGAATTGAGGATTTGTTTGATCAACTAAAGGGTGCTTCTACTTTTTCCAAGACCGATTTAAGATCCGGTTATCACCAAATTCCCGTTCGTGATGTTGATATTCCGAAGACCGCTTTTAGTACAAGGTATGGTCATTATGAGTTCAAGGTGATGCCATTTGGATTGACGAATGCTCCCGCTATTTTCATGGTCCAAATGAACCGCACATTTAGTGAGTATCTTGACAAGTGTGTGGTGGTGTTCATTGACGATATTCTTATTTTCTCCAAGTCCGAAGAAGAGCATGTTATTCATCTAAGGACTATTTTGGGTGTTCTTCGTCGTCAAAAGTGGTTTGCTAAATTCTCCAAGTGTGAATTTTGGTTACCTAAGGTGTCCTTTCTTGGGCATGTGATTTCTAAAGAAGGTGTATTGGTGGATCCTTCGAAAATTGAGGCCGTTGTTGATTGGAAGAGTCCGACCGATATTAGAGAAATTCGAAGTTTTCTTGGTTTAGCTGGTTATTACCGTAGATTTGTCAAGGATTTCTCTAAGCTTGCTAGACCGATGACCCAGTTATTGAAGAAGGAAACCAAGTTCCTATGGAATGAAGCTTGTGAAGCCGCGTTTCAAGAGTTAAAGAAAAGGTTGACTACCGCTCCGGTGTTGACTTTGCCTGAAGATGGAGTAGACTTTGATGTCTATTGTGATGCTTCTAAGATGGGATTGGGTTGTGTACTTATGCAAAGTAGGAAAGTGGTGGCTTATGCTTCGAGACAGTTGAGAGTTCATGAAGTGAACTATCCTACTCATGATTTGGAATTGGCCGCCGTTGTTCATGCTTTGAAAGTGTGGAGACATTACCTTATTGGTGTTCATTGTCGTATATTCACCGATCACAAAAGTTTGAAGTACATATTTACTCAAAAAGAGTTGAATATGAGACAAAGAAAATGGTTAGAATTGGTGAATGATTATGATTTTGAGTTATTGTACCATGAAGGGAAGGCAAATGTTGTTGCCGATGCTCTTAGTAGGAAAGCTTCTCATGCTTTGAATGTTATGCGGGTATTACCCGATGTTCTTTGTGCCGAGTTTCGAAAGTTGAGGTTGGAATTCATGGAGCGTGGATTTGTTTATGTTGGTGCTATGACTGCCGAACCTGTTTTTCTCCGTGAGATCCGCGAAAGCCAAGTTGATGATCTTACCTACAAGTCTATTCAAGCCAAGCTTCTTGAAGGTAAAGCTAAAGATTTCAAGTTTGATGATAAAGGTGTTCTTCGATTCCATGGCCGTTTGTTTGTGCCTAATGCTCTTGATTTGAGAAAGCGAGTTCTTGATGAAGCTCACCTTTCCCCTTATTCTATTCACCCCGGTGGTGATAAGATGTATAAAGACTTGAAGGTACAGTTTTGGTGGCCGAACTTGAAGGGTGATGTTGTGTCTTATGTTGGAAGATGTCTTACTTGCCAACAAGTAAAGATTGAACACAAGAGGCCCGGTGGATTTCTACAACCTTTGGATATTCCACTATGGAAGTGGGAATCTATTTCTATGGATTTTGTTATGGCTTTGTCGAGGACCGTTGGAGGTAAAGATGCCGTTTGGATTGTTGTTGATCGTTTGACTAAGTGTGCTAGATTCATTCCGATCAAAGAAACTTGGAGTTTAGATCGTCTAGCGAAAGCCTATGTTGATAAGATTGTTAGATACCATGGTGTTCCCAAGGAGATTATATCCGACCGAGAACCGAGGTTTTGTTCGATATTTTGGAAGGCTTTACAAGAAGCCATGTGTAGTAAATTGTTGATGAGTACCGCATTTCATGCAGCTACCGATGGTCAGACCGAGAGGACTATCCAGACTTTAGAAGACTTGCTTAGGGCTTGTGCACTCGACTTCCAATCTAGTTGGGAAAAGAGTCTACCGTTGCTGAAGTTTTCTTACAACAACAGTTATCATGCATCGATCAAGATGGCTCCTTATGAAGCTCTTTATGGAAGGAAATGTCGAATTCCTATATGTTGGGATCAATTGAGTGATGTTCGTGACTTAGGCCCCAATGTTCTTGTTGAGACTATTGATAATGTGAAGGTCATTCGTGATAGAATGAAAGCCGCTCAAGATCGACAAAAGTCTTATGCCGATATCCGAAGAAGACCGCTAGAATTTGAAGTTGGAGATAAAGTGTTTTTGAAAGTTCGTGTTAAGGGTAAATTGAGCCCGAAATACATTGGACCCTTTGATATTGTGAAAAGGATTGGTGCCATTGCTTACAAGTTGGATTTGCCCCCGAATTTGGCTAAGGTTCATGATGTATTTCATGTTTCTCAATTGAGAAAGTATGTTAGTGATCCAAGCCATGTCTTTCAAAAGGAAATGCCCGAGCTTGAACCGAATTTGTCCTTTGAAGAGA
>JAIUZE010013384.1:0-29988 GCA_022085475.1 Heliosperma pusillum
ATGATTTTTATGTTGTTAGGAATTTTTATGTTGTTTTAGTGTTCTTGATAAATTTGGATGATTATTCATAATAATGATTTTTGTATGATGGTTGTTAAAATGGGTGTTTGATAATTTAAAACATGTTAGAATAAATTTGTTGTGTTTGTTGGGTGAACCGTGGAGAAGGCAAGAACCGGACCAACCAGACCGGTCCAGGCCGGTTCAGACCCGGTCTGGGTTGGTCCATGGTGGGTCCGGGTTTTGGTCTTTGGTTGTGTCGATGTTTGATTGTTATGTTGTTGTTTTGACGGGTTTTAATTATGTTAAAGCATGCGGGAAATATTAGGAAAACGGTTTTAGAAAAAAATGTAAAATCTGCCACTTTATCCAAATCAGGCCGTGAGGCCCAAATCAGGCCCATGTGGGTCCGGTCCAACTCAGCCCGTGGGTCCCACTTTGGGACTTGTGACGGTTTTTGAGTTATCGTCATTTTTATCGTGTTTTGTAATATTTAGCAAGTGTGAAATATTAATAAGTAAAATATTTAATTAAAAAGGTTTTTCATAAAATTATTATTTCTCACATGTTAGAAATTATAAGACGGGGTCGTAGTTTAATTTGTTATCATTTAAGTCACGCGGGTTTTTGGGTATAATATGATAATTCACGTGTTAGAAGTAGTAATAAAATAACATGTAATGAATATGTTGATTTTATGTCTATGTGATAAAGACTCTGCTTCTAGCGGTTTGATCCAACGGGTTTGGTCAAACTAAGATCTAGTCAGCCCCGATTTGACTGATGACCCGTCGCGGGACTCGGGTCGGGGATTTGTCTTCAAGTGAGGTTTGTGTTTAATTATTAATTATGCCTTACGAGATATGAGGCCAATGAATTTTGATTATTATTTATATGCAATTAGTCACATGATAGGATGTTTTTCCCGTGACTGTTTAATTATATGGTTGGTGTCGTGTTGACTAAGTACCCATAGAGAATTATGGATATATGGCGTCTTGACCATGTTAATTCTAAATGAGTAGCTTGGACCACGACATTGATAGGCCGTACTATCTTTAACGAGCATACGGAGTTTGTCGCTTGATAGCGTTTGTGTCCCGGCTTGGTGGGGTTATATCCAAGTCGGGGCATGGCATCCTAAGAGTTCCGCTTTGGGAAGGGAGCCAGCTTAAGTACTAGCCATCTCTGCTTAGGGGGTCGCCTAGTAGAGTTTCTCATAGACGGTTATGTCATGGGACGGGGAACGGAATAGCTGTTGTCGCTAGGTCTGATCAGTCTAAGACTAGGATGTTTTCCTACCTTGTGGTATAGCCTCGAGTTACAGAAGTCTTCTATCGATGGTCCTAAGAACTTATGCCTGTTTGTAGAAGTATTGGTCTTTCATGTATGTATGATTCTATGAGTTTTAGAAGGTGAGATGCAAGCCGGCTAAGATTGATAGAGTTTGGATTACCGATTGTTAACTGATTCACATGAGTACGTGTTGATTAGGGTTTGAGTGTATCAGGGCCATGTTACTTGGTAACCGCTGAGCCAGCATACCAGCTTCCCTACCTCGAGTTATATTTTATTACCGAATTCACATGATAGCTTTCATATGCTAGGTTATATGTTAGTTAACTGTTTCATAACGTGAAAAGCATATCATATATGTTAAGGTTTTGTATTTTCTATATACATTGCTTTTATGTTTTTCATGTTTCATTAAACTCGACATTTCGTGGCTGGGAGAACTCGGAGTTACTACCCACTGACTGTGGCTTCCGTGTTTATATTTAATGCGGTCGAACAGGTGGTGATGCATATTTTGGGGTACATGACGAGCTAGCGAGCGAAGTATTTTACCTTGGACCTATATTCGGTTCATAGTTTGTATATTATTGTACACTTTTATTTCCGTATTTATACGGGAGATATGTCTCCCGTCTTGTACATTTCGTTTGTAGAATATTATTTCCGTTTTGTAATGACCTTTTTATTTTATGACACCTTCGTTTTGTACTATCTTATTTCTTTTATGTATTTAAATAATTTTTTTCTTTCCGCAAATTTGAGGGTGTCACAAAATTGATGCCTAGAACCGATGGACCATTCAAGATACTTGAGTGCTATGGGACTAATGCCTACAAGTTAGAATTGCCGAGTGAGTATGGAGGTGTAAGTGCAACATTCAATGTTGGGGATTTGTCACCATACTTGGACGACGATAATTTGAGGTCAAATTCTCAAAAAGAAGGGGAGAATGCGGGAGCACTAGAAGAAAATGAAAATGAAGTCTTGATTAGTCGAAATGTAACTCACATTTCTGAAGGTTTCAAAATGGGCTCAAATCAAGTTAACATGATAACATGGTGGAAGGACAACAACATTGGCAGTAACTAATTTCTGTTTTACTAATTTCCTAATTTAATAATAAGGAGCAAATAAAATAGTGTAGTGATCTTATTTACTAATAAGGTAGTGTTCACACTATTTCCTAATTTTTATCTAGTTAGTTTAAGGTAAGTACTAGTAGTATAAATATCAAGCTATGTAATCATAACTATTCACACAATTGAGAATTAAATTCAAGTTATTACTTGTTTGTTCTTATTAGCTTGCGAGCTTTAAGTTCTATTATTCGCTTCTTGCGAGAGGGAAATAATAACCATTCTTCCTTGCGAGGTTGAATTCGTGTGTTCTTGATATCTTGCGAGGTTGAAAGATCATACACGAGTTGGTCAAATTGTCTTGCGAGATCACTTGATTAATTCAAGTCTTATTTGAGTGATCTTGCGAGATTGTCTTAGCTAATTCATATCTTTTATTTTTTTTCGTTCCAACACATAAAAGCCACAAAAATACAGCTAATTCCGCTGCAACATAAATACAGAAAACAAAAAAAAACAGTTCGTTGAATTGTTCAGTTTAAAACCGAGTAGTTTTACATCAGCTACAATGCATAACTTCATTAATAAACATGTAAGGCCGCGCAAACACATATTTTCCTTTAGAAATTAAACCATATTTTTTCCATTACAAGGTGTATACCATTACTAGAGGTGTTACAAAATGGCGTTAGCAATGAATGTTCCATGTTGCTTATAGCTTGCTATACAATAGACACAGCTGCCGGATCTTTTAACATGTACGACACTATGTACAACCCCAATCTCATGCATCCATCGAACCATATGTTCATTCAGGCTAGACTTGAATCGCAATCTCCAGGTCAATACGTCGAGATATGATGCACTCAGTCAAGGCTAGCCAAGATCCCGGCTCCGGAATACTTCCAAGAGTGGGGCGAGATAGAATGACAGGTGAGGTTAGACAACCATCCGGATTCTCAAGTGATCCATTATCATCGAGTCATTCCAGCACCTTCTAGTGCAGCTGCTACTTGAGCAGAAGCCTCTTCCAGGGTTCGCTTCTTTTGAACTGCCTTAAATGCCTCAAGAGTATCGCCTTCCTCAAAATCGTCATAGTCCACCAACCCAATGCCACACTCTAGTCCAGTACTTACCTGTCACTCCCGACAAAGATTGTCGACTATTAATCTTACAGGCAAAAAAAAATAGAAAGAAAAAAAATTGGATGAAGAAGAGAGTGAGAAACAATGTCATTATCCCTATCATTTTATAAGAGGAATTTTCATGACAGGAAAGGATTGGTAAAAAAAAGCAACCAAATATTTGTCGAAACCAATAACCAAGGATAGAAAGGAAGGAAATACAAACTTCATCAGATGATGTATGTTAAGACTAAAGAAGAATATGAGGGGAATATACCTCATCCACATTTTCCTTGACCCGACGCAAAGAATCAACAACACCAACGTGGACAGTTTTCCCCTTTCGTAAAACTCGGATTCCACAGCCTTTGGTAATTTTACCTTCAGTCACCATACATCCAGCAACCCGACCACTGCCACTGCTGAATGTGGCTCGGACATCTGCTGTACCCAGTGCCACTTGTTCCTGCACCCATATAACCTCTATAATTTCACGTGTGTTTCAAACAATACGTGGTTGATGCTAAGAGATCGGTCTTTAGTACGCAACTCAGAGATTCAAATGGCAATTATGACTAGGTTTTTTCAGTCTTTAATACAACAAAATTTATATAATATCCAGAACGGTTTCCTTGTTTTCCTTTCATGAAACTGATGATAGGGCCATAGATGCTCAAACCCATTTTGGCCATAATCTTGAGTTACCCGCAACTAGGATAGTAACCAACTTACCAAACCACAAGAAGAGAACATTGAACTCCTTAACTTATGTGATAGTCATAACCATATAAGAATCGAGAGAAGTCATGCTACTAATGTCATCCAAATTTCTGATGACTAACCACCAGTGGTATACTATTTGCACGCCACTTTTATTGTTGTATTTGGGCCATCTATTTCCCCAAAATTACATAGAGTTAACAATGGAAAATTTCTGAACTTACTATGAGAAAATATTATTCAAAATTCAGATTGTTTGCCAACCAGGCGTCAAATTGGATACTAAAAATGTGAAAAAGGCAATAATTAGTTCCAAAGTAATTCAAAGTTGGAGAACTGTCCATCACGGACTCTGTTAGGGGGAAAATTCACATATTAGATATTAGATGATGTGGCAGAATGCGGTTGACCGGAAGCAAGGGTAGCGGGTTGGTGACGTGGAAGGAAGGACCCACATCAACTAAAACACACAAGAAGGGAAGTCAGTTGAGGAGGGGTAAAGAGAGGAGTCGTGGTCAGCAACCGACTCCCAGAAGATAGGAGCTGTTAAGAGAAATAAGAGAGGCGCTGTTGGAGACCGTTGGGAGGAGCTTTGGTAGGGCAAATACACTATAAAAGGCGACTGGGATCTACAGGAAAGACACGCTCAAGCACAGTACATACAGTCTCTTGTAAAATTAATAGTTTAAGCTTCCATTTATTGACAATTCTGTTACTCAATTTCTGGTGATCCCCATCCGTTGTACTCGTCCCCATATTATAGTGAATTGGAGGGATTCTAACTCCCCCTGCGGTTTTATCGATTTGGATTTTCTGCGTCAACAATCGTGCGTGTCTTTTGTTTATCTTACTTTGCTAATATTCCTATAATTATCGCCATCCAACTTTTTATCGTTTATTGGCATTATAGATAGGTCATTTTAAGTTTTTAACCCACCTACCAATCTCCTATTTATTTATGAGGCATTTTTTTTTTTTACAAAACCGACTTTTTCACTTCTTTTTTTCCTTTTTATATATTTTTGAAATACATAACTTCTTGCAGTTTCTATATTTAATGGAGATAAAGATGCGTTGTTCTTTGGCTTAGGATCAAAATAGAATAGACCTGAATTACTCATTAATCCAGTTGCACTTCTTTTAATAGTGAAGTAGCAATCCTCTGATGAAATTCTTAATGAAGTTTTCGTTTTTGGATCATTGGGAGACCATTTCTCTGTTAACCGAGAAGCAAGGCTATGTGCACCTCACCCACCTTTACCCCATCGTTTCCGGGAGTTCTTCAATCAATTTTCACAATAATCTATCACCTCTCTCATTCATAAGTATTCACCAAGTTAAGGAACACGCGTTACCAAACTAAGCTGTAATAATAAGCCGCAAGAATAATGGCTGTGTAACCAAACTAGGAGAGAAAAGCAGGATTACCTCGATAGAGTCTAGCAACCCTTCCATGGCACTTCGCACGTCATCAATCAGATCATAAATGACTTTGTATAACCGAATCTCAATACCGCGGTTATCTGCATATTTCTCCACAGTGCCTGGTGCCTTAACATTGAAACCCAATATGATGGCCTTACTAGCCACAGCAAGATCAACATCACTTGTGCTAATATCTCCAGTTGCTTGTAAGAGAAATTTTAACGAGACATTCTCCTGAGGAAGAACCTCTAACGCTTGTTTTACCGCTTCGATTGATCCCTACAATTGACGATACAAAGTACTTGAACATTATATAAGATTTTAAAACAAAAAAAATCAAATCAAAAAGCAAACCAACAAAATGTGGCACGCATGGTTATGAGTCCTGACAATAACTAGTATCGGTGTCCGGCTCCGCCCGGGCTACCTATATTTATCATTAAAATTTATTTTAATTAAATATACTTTAAAGTTGTATAACTCATAAATTTATCATCAATATATTTTCTTATGACATATCTTAAAATTACGATAAAATAAATTATTATACAATTCATTACTCCCACTATTAATCAATTGGTCGGCTAATTGTTCATATGTACTTTATTTATTGTTAGTATTGTTTCTTTTATTACATTTGTTATTACTATTATTACTTTCACTACTCCCGTCGTAATTATTGTTACTTTCACTACTCCCACCGTAGTTATTGATACTTTCATTAGTGCCGCATTAATATTGAAAATTTCACTACTCCCGTTGTTGTTTTATTACTCTCATTACTCCTGATTCTAATATTGTTACTTTGACTGTTGAACTGAGTGATTACTATAATTTGATTAGCTGATGATTAAACCTGCAATTTGAGTACACATGCAATTTTAAGAGGCTCATATATTTATATAAATATATATTACATATATGTTAAATCAATTTAAAAGAATTATGCAATATTATATGTTTTGGAAACCTAGCTTGATTTATTTACCTTTTAATAGTTTCCAAAATATTTTGTGTAAGTTAAATAATTGAGACATGTTTATTTTAAGGAAAATCACCCTATTTTGATATTTTCTAAATTTATATTACAACCAAAATTATATAATATTTACATTGAAATCCCTTAATCAGGTCTATCACACATCGCTATCGATTAAAAACTATATAGTATAATTAATTTGTATAACTTTATTTATTTACATGGAAGTCCCTTGGTTTCAGGATTTAATATATAGTATAGATAAGGTTATAAATGAAAAATATTCATGCACAGTTTAGCAAGAGCATAACATTGCCTTTATCTATAAGTGCCACACCCAATTTAGAATACAATTAATATCTGAAATAATAATATTAAAAACCGTTTAGTCTTCAATTGATATATAAGCTCATACCACAAATTCAAGATTCATTATCTAAGATTAGTTCAAATTTTAGAATAACCCTGAATTTTGGGATGCTTTTTATTTTATATACCTTGAGAAGTAAAATGCAGATAAAGAAAATTAGAAAAAAAAAACGATTAAACAAATTTAAGACATCTTAAATCTACCAATTCTCAATAAAAATTACTCCCTTCGTCCCGGTCAATTGTTATCCTATTCCTTTTTAGGGTGTTTTAGTGAATTGTTGTCCTTTCTATATTAAGAAGGTATTCTATGAGTAATTTGATCACCCAATGGGACTATTGTCCACTTGTCATCTACTAAGCGGAACCATAAATGGCCCCCACTCTTTCCTTGGTCTTTGTGCCAAAATGAAAGGACAACAATTGACTGGGACGGAGGGAGTAAGACTTTGACCAGTTACTTAGATGAAAATCATCACTCAGATGCTGTCCACATTTACAATTGAAAAAAGCCCATACCTGAACATCAACCTTCAAAATAATATTTAGCTGATGTAAATCCAATCCAGCAACCTTCCCAGACGAAACAGCTGAGGCTAATGATGACAAAGTGACTTTTCCATCGCCAGCCTTAGCAGCTATACGCTCGTCTCTTAGAGACTCTGCGCGCTTTTCAGCTCTTTCGCGAGCAATGTCAAGGGAGCTTTCAACCTCAAACTCATCACCAGCAAAGGGGACATTATTTAATCCAATAACCTGTGAATTCATGTGTATAAAGGCTACTGAATAAGTAGCACACTTAAGAAATAATGCACATTACTCTAGTTACTTTTGATTTAATTACATACTTCCTCAGTTAGCTGTTTCCCTAAAAATAAATCCAATATATTAAATCATTTGGAAACCTCTGACCTAGTTTCTAGTGAAATCTGTTGAATCTCAAGCTTGAACTACAAAAACATTGAAGACTCACAAGATTGAGAGTCTGACCAAGTATACACTTAGGAAGACTAAGAAAAACTTCATTTACATAGGCATTCATTTATGCCAGATTGATTTGATTTCCCTTTCATATTGTACATCTAAAATTCAGCATTCCAGCACTTTCCAAGAAACATGACAATTGAATAAGACCAAGGCAGAAATTTAACCTGCACAGGAATAGATGGACCTGCTTCGTTAACACGGCTTCCTCCATGATCAAACAAAGCACGCACCTGATAAGTAGGAAAGACAAGATCAGTTTCCAGCTAAACTTCACTCAACAAGACAAATCAATCGCCACCAACCTTTCCAAATGCTTCCCCGCATACTACTATGTCCCCCTGCTTAAGGGTGCCATTCTGCACAATGAATGTAGCTACAGGTCCTTTTGATTTATGAAGACCGGCCTCAATGACAATGCCTTTTGCCTCCCTGTGAGGATTTGCTTTCAACTCTTGCAACTACCAAAAAAATAAGAAAAAAGAAGTTAAACAGAGGCCTTAAAAATTAACTAACAAGTGGCATGTTATAGAGTATAGATAACACACGAGTTGCTTTTTCTAAAAGCACAGGAAAATAATTCTCCTTTACAACTTATTCTATTGACTACATCATAGTTTAAAATCCAGTATCGATCGTGATCGTGGTAATGGTGTCGCGGAATCGCCCTCGACTCGGCCAATTATCGCGATGATATTTATTTTACAAGCTTTTGGAGATATTTTATCATCTATTGGCTATTTCATATAAGTTAAGATTAATTTTATTTAGAACTTAATTTGATCAATGCTATACAACTTTTAAGAGCTTTTTATTACAAAACTTGGCCGGTACAAGTTATAACTCGTGCATCTCGGTTTCATCACGGGCCGAGTTGGCCAATATATGCTATATATCGATCGTCTCGCCGATATTTTCCTATTTTTAATTTACCTGATACATCTCGGGATATCTTGTAACGGCCGCCTCCAATATCGATACATCTCGGGAGCTACAATACTTTAAGGCTTTGAACCATGGACTACGTATAACCACTAACTTAATTATTATGCAGATGGACTATCTGCAACTCATCGACAACATGTTTAACCTCCGGTATCAGGTAATGCTTACCAAATGCCAGTAAAATCATACACAAATAAATAATATGCACCCATAATAAATGTTACAAATGGCTTCCTTACCTCCGCAACAAGCATTACTGTCTCCAGTAACTCATCTACATTGTCACCTTTAAGAGCACTGATCTGAAACAATAAGATACAAATGAGTATCGCCTACGGATTTTGGAACCAAAATTAAAGTAGTAAAACACACCAGAATAAAATTTATATCTAAGAAATTCATTACAAACATAATACCTTAATCATTGGGATGTCACCACCCCAATCTTCCGGCATCAGACCAATAGATGACAGCTCTTGCATCACACGATCTGGATTTGCCCCATCCTTGTCAATCTTAAACAACCAAAGACCAAAACAACGAATATTCAATAAAAAAGCATATCAAATTTTTAAAAATTACGAGTACAAAAGAACAACCAAAACAAACAAAAATGAGAAATAGGTAACCTTAATAGCTCTATAGCAGATTGTACTTTTATATAAACAAACAGTGTGCAATTTATGTTGGTTGAACTCTTCATTTCCTCAAGTATTCGAGCCATAAGTCTGACAACTGGACATAGGTGGTAGAAATACTAGACATTTGGGGGTAAACCATTAATCCAAACAATAGCTGAGTCGACAGCTGGACTCGTTCCAAATCAAAATGCCTGTAGCCAGGTCCGTGAAACATGTGTTCAAACTTCAAACTACTAAGTCCAACAACCAATGTTTGAAGCCTCATATTATATATTTTAAGCATCGGCAGCTAACTGTGACAACAGCTCAAACAAACTACAAGTCTGACAACAGTAAGAAATACCTTATTAATTGCAATCACGATAGGTACACCAGCTGCTTTGGCATGTGCTATCGCTTCATTGGTTTGGGGACGTATGCCATCATCAGCAGCTACAACAATTATAGCAATATCCGTTACCCTAGCTCCACGAGCGCGCATTGCCCCAAAAGCCTGTAATACAAATTTCAAAGAAATTTATAGCACATATTTCAACAAGAAGACATGTATAAGAATAGCAGATAAGCCTAGGACACATCAAGTTAGCAGTGACATTCTCCTGGAAGGAATCATTGTTGAAAAAGAAAACTAATGTGAAGAAGACCCATACAATTTACAAACATCATATGGAAGTATCATTTCATGTCCAAAATTACCTCATGACCGGGAGTGTCAAGAAAGACACAAGGAAGCAAGTTGCCGTCAGCTGGTACGTCGACTCTATAAGCTCCAATCCCTTGTGTAATCCCTCCTGCTTCGGACGCAGCAACCTACCCAATAGAAAGAATGACAAGAACAAAGAGAGTTATAAATTCAGATATAAACAATGAATATTGAAATTTTCAAGAATGAACCTATTTGACAATCCACAAATGTAAATAAAACTTCACATCAGTAAACTAAAAACACAAGCAAGTAGATAAACGATACCGATAACTAATATGAAAGGAAGAAAAACAACGCTTCTTAGATACGTTTCTTACAAGTAAGATGGTTATGATTAGTTGACTTTACGAATTTGCATCAGTTTTAATGATCTAAAGGGTAGGAGCAAGAAGTAAATTTTCCTACGCAACCACCAAAGTTCGCTCAATTTTACGTTCATAATGTCAAGGATAAATCTTCTAATTAGGAAAGGTGGAAAACAGTAATTACTAAAACATCAAATAAAGGAGAAAAAGGACCTGAAACGCAAACACAGGGAAAGAGCAATTGACACATCTAAGACTTCAAGTTAAATAATTACCTTAGTTTTCCGTATATGATCCAGAAGAGTTGTCTGCAAACATAAACCAGTAACGTTAGATAGCCGCTGACATCAATGAGAGACCAATTTATCAAGAAATGGTAGAAAGTAGACCTACTCACCTTTCCATGATCAACATGCCCCATAATAGTGAGTACAGGAGGTCTATCTTCAAGATTATCCAGATCCTCATCATCAAAAATTTTCTTCTTTGTGGCCATTTTTTTCATTTCAGTAGAGACCACATCCAAAACTTCGACATCGTACCTTTCACAAATCATCTTAACCATTGCATTATCAAGAGTTTGAACTCCATCAGGTTTAATCCCCTTAGAGAATAGGTAACCGAGAATTTCACCTTCACTGATAGCCAAGTTGTATGCTAATTCCTCAGTCGTCATACCTTTCTCACCTACTTCTAAAATTTCTACTTTTATAGGAGCTGCATCTCTGGCTGCTTGGCGTCTGGCAGCCTTACGGCTTGCCTTATTCCATTTCCTCCCTTTCCGACCAGCACCGGGAATGGACAGTCCAAGTTCTGATGTTTCTTCATCGTGAATCTCATCATTAACCATGCGCCTCTTTGCTCCAACAGCTGCACCACCCTTCTTCCTGTAGTCGTCTTTGAATTTTCCTGAGGAAAGTTTTGAGGGTTTTGGTGGGGCCATCACTGCTTGAGCAGTAACGGGATCAACTGCAGACTTTTTTGAGGCAAATTTGTCAATCAGTATAGGCTTCCTCTCCTTTTTAGGGCCTTGGTCCTTCTCGCCAGAAGGTGAAGCCATTCCCACATCCTTTAAAACTGGCTTTCTTGGAACTGGAGGAGGAGCCACAGAAGGCCGTGCCTGTAACCTTACCTCTGGTTTTTGAGGCGTCAAGGGAGGTCTCAAAGGGACATTTGTCTGGCTATCCAATTTCCCTTCGACCTTTGAAGTGGTTTCCAGTTTCTCTTTGGTATCAATTTTAGGAGACTCTTGAACAACCTTTTGTACGGTTGAAACGGGGTTTCCCTTCCGCCAAACACTCTTCCCAGTGTTAGGCTTCCCTTTGGATGAGGTATTTACAGCTCTACCATTTGCTGAAGAACTACTTGGACTTGGACTAGGTCTAGGAGCTGGTCTATTTACAGAAGCACCATCTCTTCTACCGTTACTTTGTGAGCTTGAAGTTTCTAGTTTCTCAGCCTTCTCAAGTACCTCATCCAAAGATTCAATAACCTTCTTCCTATCTTCTACGTTATCTATTGAGCCTGAATCCCAAGCCACCAAATTCCCACCAAAGTTACGGTCCCCATCAGACCCAGACTTTAAAGTGGGTTTAGGAGAAGGTTTGAGGACAATATCGCCATCCCCACCTTTACCCCCGCTATACGCATTATCAAGAGAAACCGCGCCCCCTTGCTCCGAAATGTAATCAGTAGTGACAGAAAGTCTACAGACGGATACATAACGCCATCTCAATCCCCCTCCAAAATGTCGAAAATTAGCCTTTCTGGGATAGGAAACCTTTTTAACTAATGAAAAGGATACCTCGAAACAGCCCGAGCAATTTGCTGCTCCTGAGCTTCCCAGAGTCACCAGGGAAGCCATTGTAGCCATCAGTGCTCTTAAACCACAAAGCTCACTATCATCAGCAGACAAAATTTAACCCACAAATGACAATTTGTATCAGCAACAATCTCAATTCAGTAAAGCTACTCAGAAACTGTAATCATAAAGCCATCACCAATATATAAGCAGTTACAAAATTTCTCTATATTATTAGAAATTTAACAGTTTCTAGCAGCATAAAAGGAGGAACCCAGAAAAGGAAATGCTGAATTTGATGGGTAATTATTATGATGAAAGAACTAAAACACTGCAATAACATACGAGTAGAAAATTAAAGAAGAGGGCAGATAATATAAAAAAAATCGTACCTTTGGATAGGAGGAGAAACAAGGAGCAGGAAATATATGAGGTGATAAAAAAGAAAGAAGAAAGGAATAGCGGGGACAACATAAACCAAAGAGAGAGAGATGGCCTTGGCTTAGCTGAAGTGGATGTTACTTACGCTTGTGTGGCTCCTTCTCTGCCTGTCATATGTATTTTCTGTTGATAAGGCCTTATTTTTTTCATCCTCTTTACTTAGAGCTAGACTAGATCTCGCAAATGGGTCTAGCAGGTTAGGTTCGGGCCATGTCATTTCAGGTTGAGTCAGTTCGGCTTTCTCATTAATTTCAGGTTAATTCAGGTCGTGTCGGGTCATTTCGGATTTTGGATTTCGGGTTTTGGGTTATGTACAATTAGAGTTATGTTTTGTCGGTCCATTTTCGGGTTTGGTTTCGGATCGGATCATTTTCGGGTCGAGTCACTTGCGGGTCGAGAGAGCTCAAGTCATTTTTGGGCCGGTTCGGGTCATATTCGGGTATTATAGTTCGGGTCTCGGGTCAGCTTTCGGGTCGGGTCTACTTAGAGCCGACCAAAGTAATTCGAACTCGATAAATCAATAGAAAATATATGTCTTGATATTCAATCTAAGAACCGATATGAGTAAATTATGTCGCAACTGAAATCTGATTCAATCCGAGATTGAAAAAAACTCGGACATACCCGAAAATAAGGCTGAGAAAAAAATGTACGATACGGTTATGTTATACGTATCTGATATGATATACGACTTCAGTTATACGGATTTTCGTATATTTATGAATATCATTATATACGATACTGTTTATAAAACTACGTATCGGATACGTATCGGCAAAATTTAAAACCAACATATACGGTTTCCGATACGGTTCTATTTTACTAGAAAGTATTAAAATAAAAAAATCACGAAACATCGAGTATATCAGTGACTCAATCTTATTACTCTTGAAAAAAAATTTAAGTTATTTACACTTGTACTTTTTATACTAGATTTCAAGCACGGGCATTGTCCGGGTCATTCCGAAATAGTACTTTAATCGACATGGATAAATTAGAAAACTTTTTTTATACGACTATTTACCTTTGTGTTGGTCACTTTATGTACTTAATAATCTCACTGATTGGTTTTATAATTCTTTTAGCCCTTTTCACCAAAAAAAAAAAGTTAAACAAGAATTAAGAATTAAGATGTATTTGAAACTGATACAATAATGTTTACAGTTGGTCTTGCTTTAGACGGACCATTTGTTCTAAAGTAATAAGACGGGATTTTGTAACCACTTTACAGTTAGATGTAACCACTATTGAAAACAAGTTAATATCAGCTGTGGTTACATTTTATCAAAAAGTGGCAACATAATCCTGTCTTATTTTTCAGACGGAAATGGTCCGTCTGAAATAAGAATTTGCGTAATGTTTAAGCATATTAATTACTATTGAAAAAAAAACAATTTAATTCACAAAAGCACTTATGAAACAGTACATAGCAAATATTAAAGAAGAGTAAGGTGTTTGATAAATCTTTGAAGATAAATTTACTTTCCAATCTTTGATGTAACCATGTAAAAAATGATCATGACTGATAAGGGTATCTCAATACTCAATGTGGTCTCGTGTGATAACCATATCGCATAGTAGAGACATTGTCATATTTTCAATTTTATATATATTAAAAACATTCAGTGAGTTTGCGCAATTGTGAGGATGACTTAATGACGTGAGTTTTACTTAACCTCGCAAGCGGACGAGTTATCGTTGGGCATTGCAAGGGTCGTATCCTAAGGGACGGTAATTATGGTTCTAAGGCGGTTTAATCAAATTCTAGTTTAGTTCTAGTTAATAGCAAGTTGAAGGTGAGTGAAACTAACTAAATCTAACAAATAAGCAATTATGAGATTTAAAGCAAGAATTAAGAAAACTAAGGTAAATGGGTTCACTAATGAGGTTGGGGTTGAATATGGTAGAAGGTAAGGTCGGCCTAAAGATAAGTAATGGTAGGTCTCCACCTCTCGGTGAAAGACGGTTCCTTGCCTAGGTTTGGTCGGATTTTCGCCCTACCTCCCCCAAGACTCCTATAAGCACACACAAGCAACAAACAAGCCAAACTCTCGCCTAAGCTAGCAACTAGATGAAAGAAAGCATGAATTACTCATTCTAGCATTTCTACAAACACGTGGTGTGCACAAAATATAGGAATTACCAAAAGACTAGATTTTTACAATCACAACCACATTCTAACCCCCAAGAACCTACAAAAGATCCCCCGTATACCCTAGAAGGGCACTACTCACACATACTAATGAAGAAAAACATTAAAGATGGATACTTTGATATGAAATAAGCAAGAGAAGACATATTCAACACACAAACTAGATGAATAAACAAAAACAAGTAATTAAAAGACAAGTAATGAAATAAAGATGAGGAATTATACCAAAACTTGTAAGAAATGATGAAACTTGGATTAATAATCAAATAAGAGTCTCCTCTTGTCTTCAAATTACAACCCAATTGTTCAAAACTAGCTAAAGCAAAGACTAGATCTAAAGATAACTAAGTAGAAAAGTAGAGTAATTAGTGCTAATTATCAAAGGATTAGAGTAATGATTAGGAATATTGAAAGCTAAATCTAGGGTTTTTGTGTCTAGGGTTGTGTGTCCAAAATGAATTAGGAGAGGGGTATATATAGGTTGGTGGAATTTAGGGTTCAAAATGAGAAGGGAAGGTGGAAATGCGGAGTAGGGGTCCCAGCCGGTCGGCCGGCTGCCGGTGGGCTTGACCGGCTGAGCCCCTCTGACTCAAAACTTCAACTTTCATAGTGTGAAATAGGTCTCACCCGGTCATGTCGGCTGCCGGTGGGCTTGACCGGCTGAGCCCCTCTGCTATCTTCCAATTTTTGAGCTTGGTTTTGAGGTATTTGGGGTGCTCAGCCGGCTGAGCCGGCTGCCGGTGGCCTGGACCGGCTGAGCCCCTATGCTCCTCCTCTTCTTTTCTTCCTTTCTTTCTTCTTCTTCCTCTTTTATTTCTTCCCTTCCTTATTTGCATAGAGACGGTTTCTTGCTTCTCATCCCGTCTCATTCTTTCTTCATTTCCTATAAAATGGGGCGAGAATTCATGATATGAAAGCAAAGCGTAATAATAACCAAAATGCAATAAAACCGACGCTAAAACAGATTAAATAAGGTCGAAATAGAAGAGAATGAAGAGGGGAATCAGTCTAAATATATTATATATCACTTAATTAATAAATCACAATAAAATTGACGATATTGGCAGAATAGCAGTCAATAAAAAGAAGTGAAACTCATTAGTTAAGAATATCAATCATTAATTAGTACATTCATAATCTCAATTGATCTTGATGTGTCTGCAGAACCTAAGTTGGAGTTTTCCGATGTTTTCCCTGAGGATCAACATGGCATTCCGGATGAGTGTAATGTGGAGTTCTCAATTGATTTGTTGCCTGGTACTGGTCCCATTTCGAAAGCTTCTTATCGTATGACGCCACCTGAGCTGCAAGAGTTTAAGAAGCAACTTGATGAAATGATCGATAAGGGTTTTATTCGTCTGAGTGCTTCTCCTTGGGGTGCTCTCGTTCTGTTCGTTAAGAAGAAGGATGGTAGTATGGGATTATGCATTGATTATCGTGAGCTGAACAAGGTGACTATCAAGAGTAAGTATCCCTTGTCGAGGATTGGATATTTGTTTGATCAGCTCCGTGGGGCTTGTGTGTTCTCGAAGATCGATCGGAGGTCAGGCTACCATCAGATTCTAGTTAGGAAAGAGGATATCCCGCAGACTGCTTTTCGTTCGAGGTATGGTAACTACGAGTTTGTGGTTATGCCTTTTGGTTTGACGAATGCTCTTGCGGTTTTCATGGATCAGATGAACCGCACTTTCAGCGAGTATTTGAACAAGTGTGTCGTGGTGTTCATAGACGACATACTTATTTACTCGAGAGGCGAGGTTGAGCACGAGAATCATCTTTGTGTTATTTTGGAGACTCTTCGCAAGCAAAAGTGGTATGCTAAATTCTCGAAGTGTGAGTTTTGGCTGAAAGAAGTGACCATCTTAGGTCATGTGATATTTAGTGATGGAGTTATGGTTAAACCGTGGAAGATTCAAGTTGTGGTCGATTGGGAGAGTCCAAAGAATGTGAATGAGATCCGGAGTTTCCTTGGTCTTGCTGGTTACTATCGTTGATTCGTGCATGATTTCTCAAGGATCGCGAGGCCGATGACTCAGCTTATGAAGAAGGAATCCAAGTTCATTTGGATTGAAGCTTGTGAATCCGCATTTCATGAGGTAAAGAAGAGATTGACTACTGCGCCAGTGTTGACTTTACCTGAAGAGGGTGTTGAGTTCGATGTCTATTAGATGCGTCAAAATCTGATTTGGGTTGTGTGTTAATGCAGAAGGGTAGGGTCGTGGCTTATGCTTCCCGTCAGTTGAAGGTCCATGAGGTCAATTACTCGACTCATGATCTTGAGTTAGCAGTTGTGGTGTTTGCACTTAAGTTGTGGAGACACTATATGTATGAAGTTTCTTGCAACATTTATACGGATCATATATAAGAGCTTGAATAATAACTTCACTCAGAGATATCTTAACTACTTGAGGCAGAGACGTTGGTTAGAACTACTGAATGGCTATAAGATCGAGTTGCAGTACCATGAGGGTAATGCGAACGTGGTTGCCGATGCTTTGAGTCGGAACACTCGTCCTGTTTTGAGTTCGGAACAAATGGTCTTGCTTTAGTCGGAACACTCGTTTTGTTTTGAGTCGGAACACTCTTCCGCAGAAGGAAACCTCTAGGGAAATAACGCAGCAGATGTTGCGTCCCTTTGGAGGATCGCAGCTCCTGCTGCGTTCCTTCTCTAGCCTGTTTTCTCCGTTTCCAGAATATTTTCGTGATTTCTTTCCAAAGTTTGAGTTATTCCAAAACTCTTCATATTTTTTAGTATAAAAGGAGACCTCTGATCTCACTTTTTTGGCACGCGAGTGTTCCGCCCTTCTCTTCTCTCTTTGCATTCTAGACTTTGCTCTAAGCTTTCGACACCTACGTGCTTGATCAATCGACCACGTAAGCTCAGATCATTCTGGGTACCCGTCACGTTGCATGACCAACCAATTTGACCACTACACAATCAACTAATTCAATCAATCAATTTAAATCCTCTAACGAGGGAGCTTTCTACGTACACTCGAGTCGAGCAATCACTAAACGTTAACTTAGTTAATCTCGTTTCGTCAAACATGTAAGTCCGAGGGTGTAAATCCCATCTTTTTTATTTGTATTTATTTTTTCCGCTCAATTAATGTAAGATTCACATCATAAGTAAGTTCAGAACCGATTTTTAAAAGAAAACCTTTTTACAAAACCTTTTTAGTAGACATCAGACGTCGAGAAGAAACACAGTAGCAGCTGCGCCTTCGAGAAGGATCGCAGCGCATGTTGTGCCTCTTCAACAGGCTACCCTGCTTCTGCTCTTCTTCTTCTTCCTCTGGTTCCTGCGATTTTGTTCGTTTTCTTATTTCATTTTCTTCGTACATAAACCAATTTTCAATATAATCCTTCATGTAAAACGTTTTGTTCTCCACTTAAATTCCTAATAATTCGATATTAGCGGGTTTTCGTCATTAAATCAAAATTGGGTCTTGGAGATTCGATTTGTTCATATCAAGTCTCTGTAATTCGTTATTGATACAAATTATAGTATAATTAATATGTTAAACCCCTTCTACTCGAGTTATAGGTCAATAATTAATCGTAAATATACAAAGGAATGTTAACTACACGCGATTCTGACTTCACAGTCAGAATTCAGCTCAAGAACAGACGCAATGAGCCCTCCGCCTCTTGTAGAGGACGCAGCTGTTGCTGCGCCTGTTCTGGGTTGAATTATGTCCCTGAACTTCCGTTCTCGCTTTGACGTAGCTTGAATTACGTAATTAACTAATTATTATTCGTAATATCGCTTCTAATCTCACTTTTAGTTTTCAAATATTTTCTTTTTTCTTCAAATCTCCGTTTCGAATATATTTTTGACGTGGATCATGTAATTCCCGTAATCCGTTGTAATCTTATTTAATAATTGTAACTGTATGATTTTGCTTCTCTCTCACATGTAATTAATTCTAAATCCCCAATTTTGACATAATTGAGTGCTAGTTACATGTTCACCGACATAGTCTAATGCACATGCTAGGATTAAAATGTTGGATGTTGCATTGCATGCATATAATCGATAACATATCAAATACGAACGATTTCTCTCATCATTAGTAGAGGCCGCTATCGAGGCGGGTGGGATTAGGTGTTCGATTAAAGAGCTTCCTAATACGTACCCTCACCCCTTACTCCAGATCTCTGTGAACATCCGTGTTCATTGGCATCCACGAGAGTCATTCTAGACATGGAATGCTAAGGGTAACGAGTTCTTAGTGTTCATGTCATCACTTTATGTCTTGACATGGCATAAAGTATTCGAATGGTTCCAATTTTCCAATTTCCCATAAACATTGGTGGCGACTGCACAAATGCGTATTTTTACGCTTGTCCTCCCAAGCGCGCCCCTCCGTGGTCCCCTGTGTACTACAATTTGGCGACTCCGATGGGGAATATACACTTACGTGTTACCCAGGGTGAAACTTGAACAATGTTAGGGAATATTTTGTACGAGACAGTTGTCGGTTTTTATTACTCGACCTTCTTAGGTCGTTTTATTCTGTAACACCCGCAAATGTACCCTATTTTTATAGTAAAAATATTATACGGATACTTTTCAGCGAAATTTAGTTTAAGTTTAGAATTAAATTTCCCGTGTCTAATTTAGAATTTCCGAGTTCGTATTTGGACTTTACGCGAGATTCCGAGTAAGTTACGTCTTAAGACGTTTTTGGGCTTTTTCCCAGATGTTTTCCACTTACTCCTTCATATACTCCCTCATAACCCTAACTCCCTCACATTCAATCTTCTTCTTCCACACCAAGTAAACACCAAAAACCCTAACCTCCATATTTGCTCAATTTAATATCGATTCTACTCCTTCATTACTCGCTCAAATTCACTAAAGTTCGTCTTATTCTTTCCCTCTCATCGTTCTCTATCCGTATTGGTAATAAAATTACCGTCTTTCTCGCTTTTCAATTTATCCGTCTTTCTCAAAGGTGAATTATATTCATCTTTTATTATCTAATTGTAGGTGGTGACCTCCAAGACCCCGACAAAGACTACTTCTTGATAGAAGAGGACATCGACGCGGATTGAAGACGCGAAAAGGTAACGGTAAAGGGTTACTCGATATCATTTACGTGTTTTAATGTGCTTTCTATGTTAGAAATTGTATTTAGAATAAGGTTAGTAATCATGGGAATTGTGTTGTTGATGATGGTTGTTGTTAGTTGTTAATTGATATGAGAATTGATGGTTTGTGTTAATAAATGTTGATTGTTGTATGTTGATGATGAGTTGAAAAATGAGGATCGCGTGCCTGAGACCAGGATGCTGGCAGCGTCCGTGGACGCTGGCAGTCTGGCGTTGGCACCGTTTCTTGCTGCAAGTTTTCCCAAAGTTGAACCTTTGATTTCTAGTTTCCGCCTTGACTTTCCTCGACCCTTTGGACTTAGTCTTCTTGCATTGATGATTTGTTTGTAGCCCACTTCAATTTTCGGGTTTGGGTCTCGGGTCTCGGGTTTGACTTTGACTTTTGTTGACTTCCGAGTTTGACTCTATAAGTTGACTTTAAATATTAATGTTTCGAATATATGTTAATCCCTTCGCTTGTATCGCATGTTTTGTGACGGTTTTTGATATGTCCCACTTTGAGTCGGTTTTACAAATGTTACTGTTTGAGCACTAATTTTTCATGTGCTTTGTACTCTCATTCCCTTGGCTACCTCCACGTTCGTAAGGCTGGAATGTCGGAACGGGGAGTGTATCCTTACTGCTTAATTGCATGTGTTAGTGGGCATATGACGACGTTTTTGGGAGGCGAACGCTTTGCGTTGATCGACCCGGCCGTCAAATGTTGTATACTTGCGAGGTGGTGTCATTTGCATGTAGCGTACCGCTTGTTATGAGGCTTGTGCTCTTTTCCGCCGCTTTTCATGAAGGTTGACCGATTTGGGGTACTCGGGTCTATGATGACCGGTCTTGATGCGAAATTCATCGCTTGTCGAATCGGAAAATGGTTTATTCCGAGAGTCTGGCCAGGTTTAGACTAGGACCGGGTATTTATATCGTCGTCCTAACAGGAGGAAATTAGTCTACATATACGAAATGTAGCATCGTGTATGCGTTCAGGGAAATGTCTTATCCCGTGGATGCCTTTTAATCATACTTGCATGTACACGGTGCTAGTGCGTGTCATTTACCGTGAGAGATGTCGTCAACGTATTGTACGTTTGAATGGATGATTATATGATTGATTACTTGTGATCTTTGGATGACTTGGCATGGTTTGTTTGTCGAGTCTCAATCTTATCAAACTTATGCCGCTAACGGTTAGATGCAAGCCCTAGTGAGAGTGTATGGTTGCCTAAGAATGTCATCCCCGAGTCTTTCTATAATATAATGGTTACGACTTTGTACTTCATGTATCGATATTCTTATATATTGAATTGCCTATTTATCCTTCTCGTATTTCACATGTATATCTATATATGCATGCTTCTTCTTTCGTATTTCCGTTTATGTACGTTTATTGTGATATGGCTGGGAGAACCCGGAGTTACTCCCCACTGATTGTGGCGTTTATGTTTTTCATAGATGAACAGGTTGCTTGATTGGATGGCTTTTTGCTTGTGGTATTTTGGGTTCGGGTGTGAGCTAGCGGGCGTTGGCCTGGATGAATCACCTCTAGACATTGTTTAGCTAGTTTGCTATTAACTTTGATATTGGATAACATTTTGAGAGACTACGTCTCTTGTAGTATTTTATACTTTGGTTTGTAATTATTGACATTCCTCGTACCTTTCTATTTGCATGTAAAAAGTTTTAAAAACATCGTATTTTCCGCTATATAAATCACATGCTTGTTATGTTTTATTTCCTCATTCGAGAGGGTTGTCACATATTCGGCCTTCCTAGGCCCAACCCAACTCATTTCGATTAATCATCCCGTCTGGATGGTCCAAATTCTTATCTGGGCCTAAGGATGGATAACGATTGACGTCAACCATACCGCGGTACATACTCATGTTAGTATCGAGGGCTTTCACTACTCGAGGAAATGGACTAGGAACCGACCTTACTCATGTTTGGCGCAGACCTTTCCACAGACCCGGGTTTAATTGCTTGGTATGGCAACCCACCCTTTAAGCCAAAACCATTTTAAATGCACTCAGCATACCGTTATAATGCATGCATAAATGTGTATAATCTATACATGATCACCATTTTGTAAATAAAACCATGACGAACTTTAAAACAAAAATCCTTTTGAAACGTGTAAAGCATTTTCAAAGGTGGCTTGAAGTAGCGCAAAATGAGTCGAAACTGGACTGAAATTATAGAGAAAATAGACAAAACACAAAGAAAGAAGGCTTTGAACTGAACACACTAGCTAAGTTTGATTTCTGGACTGAATGCTGAGGTTAGGACAGATAGAACCTTAACCAAAGCACACAGCCAATGGTTGAGGGTTGAGACTTGACTCCAGCACACAACAAAGAGCCTAGACTCTCTTCCTAGCACACAGCAAAGGAAGGATACTCCAGCACACAGCCAAGAGTTCAAACAGAAATAATGTTTCAGTTCTTAAAGTTTTACTCAAATCTGACTGTTGAACTTGGTCCCTAGACTAACTTTTTATGTGGACGTTTTCTCAAGGAGAAATCCTGGACAAAAATATAGAGGACCCTCCCTAGGACCAAGTTTGAGCGCTGGTTGGATGTGTCTAGGTGTAGAAGCTCACCATGGACCCTGCCCAAGGTGACTGAGGCTGAATTGCACTTTGGCTGTTTTCTTGTTGTCTGTTGGGGTTGGGGTTATTTTTGTGGGTTGTTCTCTGGCTGTAGGGTGGATTGTTTTTGATGGGAGTGTATTGAAGGGTGTTAGGGTTGTAGATTAGGTTATCATAGCTAGTCATGTAGGTTTCCAGGCTGTTGGTTGGGTTGCTTTGTGGACTCCTTGACTTTGCTTGCCTCTGTTCTCTTGAGCTGGTTTGTGTGACTTGTGTTGGGCCTTGAACTCCTGTTGCATTCTCCTCTTCTTAAAAAGGATTTGTCCTCAAATCTTCCTCATCTTCTGACTCTCCATGATAAGGGCTTAAGTCCCCTACATTGAATGTCCCATGTACTCCATATTGACCTGGTAGATCCACCTTATAAGCATTGGGTCCTATCTTCTCAAGGATTTCAAAGGGCCATCAGCTCTGGGCATTAGTTTGTTCTTCCTTTTGTCTGGGAATCTTTCCTTCCTCAGATGCAACCATACCATTTCTCCTGCCTTGAATTCCTTGGCCTTCTTTGGACCCTTGGCCCTTGATTTGTACATCTCATTGGTCTTCTCTATTTGTTGCTTGACCTGGATGTGGATCTTCATCATCTGCTGTACTCTTTCTTTGGCTTCATAACTGACTTCTTTCTTGAGTATTGGAGCTAAATCTGTAGGCATGAGAGGGTTAGTACCATAGACAGTCTCAAAAGGGCTTTTACCTGTGCTTCTTGATGGAGCTCTGTTGAATGCAAATTCAGCTTGTGCTAGTTTTAGATCCCAATCCTTGAGAGACTTGGCAATGATGCACCTCAAGATCCTACCCAATGTCTTGTTGGTGACTTCTGTTTGTCCATCAGTCTGAGGGTGGTGGGAAGTACTGAAGAGGAGTTTTGTTTTCAACAGCTTCCAGAGTGTCTTCCAGAAGTGACTCATAAACTTGGTGTCCCTATCTGACACAATGCTTCTTGGAACCCCATGTAGCCTCACTATCTCCTTGAAATATAGTTCAGCTACTCCCATTGCATCTTCTGTCTTTTTGCAAGCAACAAAATGGTCCATTTTGCTGAACCTGTCAACATCCACCATCACTGCATCCTTTCCTCTTTGTGTCCTAGGCAATGCTACTATGAAATCCATGCCGATGTCTTCCCAGGGTTTGTTTGGCACAGGTAGTGGTGTGTAGGGGCCTTCTTGGAAGTGAGCCTTTGCTAACTGACATGGTTTGCATCTTTTGATGGTGTCCTGCACATCCCCTAGCATTTTGGGCCAATAGAACTGATCTTGTAAAATCTCATAGGTTTTCTGTACCCCAAAGTGGCCAGCAAGTCCATTACAATGAACTTCCTTGACTAGCAGACCCCTGTAGGGTCCTTTGGGTATGCACAACTTGTTCCCTTGGAAGAGGAAGCCATCATGTGTTAAGTATCTGCTCCCCTTCTTGAGCTGTCCCTCTGAGTACACCTCCCACTCCCCCTTGAAGTCTGGATCCTCTTGGTAGAGCTCCTTCATGAACTCAAAGCCTAGGACCCTCTGCTCCATGTATGTTAGCATCACAGACCTCCTAGATAGGGCATCATCTACTACATTGTTTTTCCCTTCAATGTATTTGCTTGAGAAGGAGAAAGATTGGAGAAATTCCACCCACTTTGCATGCCTTGGGTTGAGTTTGTGCTGGCCATTGATAAACTTTAGGGCCTCATGATCTGAATGTACTACAAAGGGCTTGGGTTTCAGATAGTGCCCCCATTGGTTCAGGGCCCTTACTATTGCATAGAATTCCTTATCATAAGTAGAGTAGTTCAGCCTGACTCCATTTAATTTCTCGCTGAAGTAGGCTATAGGCTTCCTCTCTTGCACCAGCACAGCTCCAATGCCTAGTCCACTAGCATCACACTCTACCTCAAATAGCTTTTTGAAGTCTGGTAGACCTAGCACAGGAGATCTACACAGCAGTTCCTTGATCAAGTTGAATGATTTCTCAGCCCTGTCACTCCAGTTGAACTCCCCCTTCTTCATACATTCAGTGATGGGAGCCATGATGGAACTGAAATCCTGGATGAATCTTCTATAAAAGGATGCTAGCCCATGAAAGCTCCTTACTTCAGTCACAGTTCTAGGTACAGGCCAGTCTTTAATAGCATTGACCTTTTCAGGATCAACAGCAACCCCATCTTTTGAGATTATGAACCCCAAGAAGTGAACTTCAGATTGCATGAAAGTGCACTTCTCTAGCTTGCCAAATAGTTTGTTCTCCCTCAGAATTTCACATAGAACCTTCAGATGTTGCAAGTGTTCTTTCTTGTTGGAGCTATAGACCAGAATATCATCAAAGTAGACCACAATGAACTTCCCCAAATAGGGCCTTAGCACTTCTGTCATCAGCCTCATGAATGTGCTGGGGGCATTTGAGAGCCCAAAAGGCATCACCAGCCATTCATATAAACCATGCTTGGTTTTGAAAGCAGTTTTCCACTCATCCCCAGCTCTAATCCTCACTTGATGATAGCCTTGCCTAAGATCAATTTTGGTGAACACCTGAGCCCCACTTAGCTCATCAAGAATGTCATTAAGCCTAGGTATAAGGAACCTGTACTTAATGGTGATGTTGTTAATGGTCATGCTGTCTATACACATCCTCCAGGTCCCATCTTTCTTTGGTACAAGCAAAGCAGGTACAACACAGGGGCTAAGAGACTCCCTGACATAACCCTTGCTCAGCAGCTCTCCCACCTGAGATTGTAGCTCATGTGTTGCCTTGGGGTCACTTCTATAAGCAGGTTTGTTTGGTAAGACAGCCCCAGTCACCAAGTCAATGTGGTGCTCAATTCCCCTCAGTGGAGGTAACCCACTAGGAAGCTCATCTGGGAACACATCCTCATAGGCCTTCAGTAGATCCTGTACCTCCTTAGGAATATGACTAGGAATCATTCCAACTTCCTTGGTAAGGAGTACATACACTGGCCTGAGGTCACTCAACTCTTGCACTATCTCTGACTCACTCAATAGCAAGACTTCTTTGGCAGTTTCTGTAATGAGAGGGGAATTTCCCTTTAAGGTAGGGGGTAAAGGAGCCAATATGATCTTCTTCTTTTGAACCTTGAATGAGTAAGTGTTCTCCTTACCCTGGTGTACATCATCATTATCAAATTCCCAAGGCCTGCCTAACAGAAGGTGACAGGCATCCATGGGAAGTACATCACACAGAGCCTCATCAACATATCCCTTCCCAATGGAGAATGGTACCACACATTGCTGGTCAACCCTCACTTCTGCCCCCTTGTTTAGCCACCTGATTTTGTAAGGGTGAGGGTGGTCTTTGGTTGGTAGGGTCAGTTTGTCTATCAAGGTTTTTGAAGCAACATTGGTGCAGCTACCTCCATCTATGATCAGATTACATACTCTCCTCTTAATGGTACACCTAGTCCTAAAGATTTGGTGCCTCTGGTCTTCCTCTAAAGGTTGAGGTTGTGTATGCATTACTCTCCATGTTACCAAGCTTAACCCAGCATTAGGTTCCACCAACTCTTTACTAGCCTCCATCTCAGCTTTCTCCATCTCATCATCACACACCAAGATCTCATCCTCTCCCCAATGTACCACATCCAGGGTGCTAAGAGCTCTTTTGGTGGGACATTCCCTAGCAAAGTGACCATACCCTTGGCACTGGAAACATTTCTTTAGAGGAATGGTTTTCTTTTGGCTAGACTCAACACCCTTACCCTTGTCAATAGTGATAGGTGTCTTAGCAGGGATGACAGGTTCTCCTATCCTAGCCCCCACATAAGGTTTATAGGGTGTTCTTGATGGTGTTTTAGAAGCACTAGTCTTCCCCTTTCCTAGTTTCTCCACCCTGAGGGCCAAGTTGACAGCTTCCTCAAAGGAATAGATGTTGTGCAATTTAACTTTGCTAGCCACCCTCTCATCAAGCCCTTCTAAGAACCTAGCAATCTTCTGCTCAGGCTTCTCCATAACCTCACATTGGAGAGTAAGTTGTTCAAAATCTCTTAAGTAAGATTCAACAGGTTTTTGGTCTTGTTTAAGGTGTGTCAGTTTAATGAACATGTCCTGGGTGTAATCCCTAGACACAAACTTATCTTTGAGTTTCTTTTTCAGCTTAGACCAAGACTTAACAGGTTTCTTACCCTCCCTACTCCTTTGATTTTTCATGTTTTCATACCATAGTGAGGCATATCCCTTAAGTTTCATAATAGCAATCTTAAAAGCTTTCCTATCAGAGTATCCCTTAAATTCAAAGATCCTTTCTACTGAGCTTAGCCAATCTAGGAAGTCATCAGGGTTCATGCTACCTAAGAAGTCAGGAATTTCTACCTTTAGGTCCTTGTCATGGTGCCCTGGTTGATCCTGCTCTGAGCCATCTGATTCTGAAGCATCTTCTTGTTCCAGGTGGGGTCTTCTTCTACCTCCAATAGGTTGCATTGGTGCTCCCTTTCCTCGACCCCTGCCTCCCCTCATGTCATTGTTAAGATGACCATCAAGGAGTTCATTGACAGATCTTGTGACTTCCATTACAGTTCTGGTAAGGCCTTGGACTGTGGCCTCCAGCCCTGCAACTCTTTCTTCACTCATGGTTGTTTTTTGTGTTTTTAATGTAGTTGGGGAAAATGGACTCACAAACCAAAGCTCTGATAACCAATTTGGACTGAAATTATAGAGAAAATAGACAAAACACAAAGAAAGAAGGCCTTGAACTGAACACACTAGCTAAGTTTGATTTCTGGACTGAATGCTGAGGTTAGGACAGATAGAACCTTAACCAAAGCACACAGCCAATGGTTGAGGGTTGAGACTTGACTCCAGCACACAGCAAAGAGCCTAGACTCTCTTCCCAGCACACAGCAAAGGAAGGATACTCCAGCACACAGCCAAGAGTTCAAACAGAAACAATGTTTCAGTTCTTAAAGTTTTACTCAAATCTGACTGTTGAACTTGGTCCCTAGACTAACTTTTTATGTGGACGTTTTCTCAAGGAGAAATCCTGGACAAAAATGTAGAGGACCCTCCCTAGGACCAAGTTTGAGCACTGGTTGGATGTGTCTAGGTGTAGAAGCTCACCATGGACCCTGCTCAAGGTGACTGAGGCTGAATTGCACTTTGGCTGTTTTCTTGTTGTCTATTGGGGTTGGGGTTATTTTTGTGGGTTGTTCTCTGGCTGTAGGGTGGATTGTTTTTTATGGGAGTGTATTGAAGGGTGTTGGGGTTGTAGAGTAGGTTATCATAGCTAGTCATGTAGGTTTCCAGGCTGTTGGTTGGGTTGCTTTGTGGACTCCTTGACTTTGCTTGACTCTGTTCTCTTGAGCTGGTTTGTGTGACTTGTGTTGGGCCTTGAACTCCTGTTGCAGAAACTCTACCCAAATGTCCAGTCAAAATCGTCTTTTCTCCACTTTGAGTCTTCACTCCTACAACCACACTACGGTTTCTTAGGACAAACATTTCAAATCTTGTCATTTTCAAAACTCACTTAGCACAGTGGCACACTCCCACTTTAAAAGTCGAGTCCTTTTGAGTAAGTGTGCTAGAATGGTCGATCGTGTTTTGATTCTTTGTCGGTCTCTTGCCCCAGTTTTCAAGATGCTGGGAACTAGTCAAGAAAGTGTTCATCTAGCCGAGGCAAACCCGAATGGTAATGATCTAATCCTAGCTGCGCTCATCCGTCTCCAAACAAGTCAGGACCAAGCTTATGCTCGCCTCCCTGGCATTGAAGGCCGAATTAATGTCGTAGAAACTAGGCTTCCTTCTAAAGACATTCTTGATGCTGGTGGGCATGATAACCTTCCACCCTTTGTGGGACAACCAGAAGTCAATCCCCCACCAATTCTTACTGAAGCTGAAAAGCGACTCGAATACCTGGAGGAGCAGCCAATGTACCTCAAGGGGGAGGACATCTACAGGTAAAATAATCGCAAATATGAAGTCGTAAGTACTCAATTGCCAACCAGCTTCAACATGACTGACATCACAAAGTTCAAGATGTTAGGTTCATATACCTACTCATAAGACTCTTCTTATGATATATTAATTAACTCTTTAATTAGTTTCCAAGATCTAGTGCATGCAAACTATGTAAACCGAAATAGAGAAAGAGAAATGTTCTTCACATTGTGGTTTTGGTCGAGTATGGGCATAAGTGTAAGACACCTTCTTACAACTTGTTCTTGAGCTAAAGATAAATGGATGAATATCCAAGTTTCAAGTGTAGGAACTCTCCTTGTTGATGCACCTAGACTATCCCTTATCACTCAAATGTAAGTCTACTAGAACTACAAGTGAGTAGGCCCTTAAACCGTGTATGATACTCGAAATTACTACCCTAGTAATATGGTGTTTATACTTGAACACAAGTTCTATGAAACTTCTGAAGTTTCTAACTATATAATAATTTTTAGTGAGATGTTGTATTTTGAATATGAGATCAAGTCGTTAGTAAACAAGAGAAAAACATCCTCTTATTCACCTCACTATTCCTTAATCATGTTCAAGTTCCACTCTGGGTAACACGTGAGTGTATAATACCCAGCAGAGTCGCCAAACTGTGATACACGGGACCCGCGATCACGTACCTCGGCGAGGAGGAGGCGCGATTGTGGCGTCGTATTGAATACACGTTCGTGTAGTCGCCACCAACTTTTGTGGGAAGTTGGAACCGTTCGAATACTTCATGTCATGTCAAGACACAAAGTAATGACATGAACACTAAAGAACTCGTTACCCTTAGCATTCTACGTCTAGAATGACTCTCGTGGATGCCAATGAACACGGGTGCTCACGGGGTCTGGAGTAAGGGGTGAGGGTACGTATTAGGAAGCTCTTTAATCGAACACCTAATCCCACCTGCCTCGATAGCGGCCTTTACTAATGGTTAAAGAAACTCTTATGTTAGAGATGGTCGTCGGTTTTCATTACTCAACCCTCCTGGGTCGTTTTATTTAGCCTTCCTAGGCCTAACCCAACCCTTTCGACCAATCGTCCTTGGGTTAACACCATACCGCGGTGTGTACTCATGCTAGCACCAAGGGCTTTCACTACTCGAGAAAATGGACTGGGAACCGACCTTACTCATTTTTGGCACGGGCCCCTCCACCGACCTTGGGTTTGATTGCTTGGTATGACAACCCACCCTTTAAGCCAAAACCATTTTAAATGCACTCAACATGCCATTATTCTGCCTGTTTAAATGAGTATAACCCTTACATGATCACCACTTTGTAAATAAACCATGACAAAATTTTCAAAATCAAAATCCTTTTTAAAATCGTAAAGCATTTTCAAAGGTGG
>JAIUZE010013385.1:5756-30778 GCA_022085475.1 Heliosperma pusillum
TCTCATATAAAGTCTTGTTGCCGCTTCAGTCGGGCTTCGATTTAGTGAAAATATTGCAGATAAAATAGCAAAACCCCAAAAATAATCAGGAAGCTCTGTCAGACTCATCATAGATCGAACCATATCTAATAAAGTTCGATTTCTCCTTTCGGACACACCATTTAATTGAGGTGTGCCAGGAGGAGTCCATTGTGATACTATACCACAATCTTTTAGGTGTGAATCAAATTCATTGTTCAAGTATTCACCACCACGATCGGATCGTAGGGTTTTAATCTTTTTCTTCAATTGGTTTTCTACTTCATTTTGAAATTCTTTGAATTTTTCAAAAGCATCACTTTTATGCCTCATCAAGTAGACATATCCATATCTACTCAAGTCGTCAGTAAAAGTAATGAAGTAGTGATAACCACCTCTAGCTTGGATAGTCATTGGACCGCACACATCCGTATGTATAAGGCCTAATACTTCACTTGCTCGTGTCTCTTTTCCCGTAAAAGGAGCACGAGTCATGTAGAGTCTATTGATCGAATACGAAAGAGGGAGGGGGGGGGGGGGAATTGAGTATTAAAAACTAGCCCCACTTTTTCGATTTATATGATATGTAATTAATTATTTGATCTTATAGATTAAAATCAACTAATTAATTAATCAAAGTAAGCACTAGTAACGAAATAACGAAAAGTAAAGAGAGTAAAGAGAGGCACACGGATTTTTGAAGTGGTTCAGTTTCACAAGTTGAAACCTACGTCCACTATTCTCGATTAATAATTCTTAGTACCTTTCTACGGATTACAAAAATTATCAACCCACTCGTATAATCAACTATGATTATAACTCAAGGTGATTATCGCTAAATACTTTATACTATCTTACGTTAATAAGAAAGTATAATATAACTCACACAGATTCTCGTTAAAGAATTGTAAGATTATGTGATGTACTATTATCCAATAACGTATTTCACGCGAGCGATTGATAAAGATTGATGCACGACTCCTTTGAAAACCAAACACTAAAAAAAAAATTGCTCAAGGTTTGCTTTAAAAACGATTTTGGAAAATTCTCTCAACAAGTATGTGTGTCGTGTATATTTCGTGTATATCATACTTGAGATGGGAAGGAGTATTTATAATAGAAGCATAGGAGATCTAAAACCCTAGTTTAATATTTAAGAAAGATATTTATCTTTAATATCTTAAAGTAATATTTACTTTATCTTTTAGAAATATCTTTATCTCAAAATATTATTTGCTTTATCTTTTAGAAATATATTTATCTTTAATATCTCAAAATATTGTTGTAAAGATATAGTAGAATCCTAGATTAAGGTAAACAAGGAAAACAACCTAAGTAGGCCGAAATTCCTATCTACACGAAACCTAGGAGGCACGCAACCCTAGGAGGCACAATCCTAGGTTTCCACGAAACCCTAGGTGGCTCAAACCCTAGGTGGGCTTATTAGGTTAACAACAAATTGAGATATAATATATTAGAAACCCTAGGTAGCATGACAACCCATAAGTTGTATTACTAACCAATAGAATCTCATAAATATATTCTCTATTAAAACTTTTGATAAATATAAAAATACTCTTCCGCTTTTTGAAAACATTTAAAATATTTTATTTCCAAAATCATGCATCAACATTTATCATCCAAAGTTATAGGTTAAAGCTATAACTTTGAACTTAAAATCACTCTAATGGAATAGTTACCAAATGACGACATATGCTATCTAATCTTCACAAAGATCTTCAGTATACGGATCATCTCGTCATCTTGATCACAAAGACCCTCCATCTTGAGTCTTGTGTTATTTGAGGTAGATCTTGCTTGAAACGTTTCTTTAAAGTTATAACCAGATAGCTATAACTTCCATGTAAACTTTCAAAGTTATTCATGAAGTTCTTATAACTTTGTCTCACAGAACTTGTCAAAGTTATGCATGAAGTTCTTATAACTTTGATCTTCCTTCTCGTAATTGTTGTTAGCTATGATAAAACTAAAGCACACAATTACATGCATATGATATATCAATTAAAACACATTATCAAGTAAACACATGTCATTATCAAAACTATAAAATAGGTCCAACATCGGCTATAGCTGACACTACGAATTAGTTCTTTATTGTCGACCTTGCAATGCAAATTACCTTCTTGAAAACACATATAATAAGGGTGTCTTTCCCAAGAAACAATACACTACATTTGAAGAAAATAACCTTCTAAAAAGGTAATACAATTTGCATACGATCATCCTTTTAAAATCGAAGGTACCCGACATTGGATAAACCACAAATCATGGTTTACTTTACACCTTCACTCTTGTCTAATAGCTTCCCAAACATGAGTACTAGTATCACTAGATTCTTACTCAACTTCTCAACCATGTAAGCAATATTAGACCTTGTGAATCTTGAGTTATGATACAACTTTAACCATATTAATATAAGTATCACACTCGACACCAAGAAAGTACATATGGAGAATAATTTTATATTCTCACACTAGGATCATATTTACCTCCCCCATGTCCTTCATGGAAAACATGATGACTAAAACCATTTTTGAAAGGTAAACTTGTCTTTGGCCTAAACCATAGATCAATTTGTCATCAACCTACAACAAATGACAACTCCATTTATGGACTTGTAAATAGTTGTATATTCAATGTTATTAAATGATCAATCTCCTGTACAAGGCTAAATCGCCATAACTCCATAATCTCACCATGGCTACTACAAGCCATTAACATGGAGAATATGAGGTAAAATCAAATTATAGGCATTGAACTTAAAACATATTAGTCAATAATTACATAATAATTATCACAAGAACAACACTATTAGAATAACATACCAAATAAATATTCATTGAACAAAGCACTATTTTCATAAATATTCCTCAAGACACATTCATATTCAAGATGAGACTCAAAACAAAACTTGAATATTTATAATCCTACAAGAATGAGTTTTAAATCTCTCCTCAAATTTAATTAAGTTCTCTAAGAGCATCCACAAGCAGAGGTCGCGCAAATTAGGTCGCAATCCAATTTTATTCTTAGACCATCCCCAAGCAAGAGTCACACTAACTAGGCCACCATTCATTTTTACTCTTAATCACTCCATATTTATCTTGATCCATTTACACTCTCCCAAGCAGAAAGTCATTACCTAGGTCACCAACCCAATCATTTTCCATTTTCCAACTTTTTCAATCATTTCGCACATTCTCTATCCCACCCAAACCTCTCTCTTACTTTTTCGATTACTATTTACCAACCAACTAATAATACATTTTTTAAATAATTTTGTAATCTCTTAATAAAATAAAAACCATTCAAATGTGTAAAAAAAAATACCGCATAATAATTTAAAGCATGATTATATATATTAAAAAACAAGATAAAGAAAATTAATAAAAAAAACAAGAAGTTGAAAATTACGAGCTAAAAGCCCATCAATAATAGAATACGTTCCGTACTATTTCTAGTTACGAAAGTTTTGCCAAATATGCTCAATGTGATCATTTTTCAGAGCGATATGAGTGGGACGATCACGAATCTCGCCATGAATTTTGATCTTATACGATGATATATATATGGATCATCACTAGTTGAAGTCGTATTTTGTCAAAACTCAAAACCAATCAATTTAGTAGAACCAACTTATTTCTTAAAAAAAAAATGAAAAAATGAAAATCAATTTCAATTGAACCCACTGGACACTCCCACAAAAAAACTTTCAGTTCTTCCACTCACAAAACCTAATCACTTTCCCAATTATTTATCTCATCAAAACTCATTCACTTACCTAATCATTCATCTCACAAAACTCAATCACATTCCCATTAATCTCCCACATAACTCCAAATCGATCATTCCCATTCATTCCCAAATCGATTTTAATCCCCAAAATGTGCAATGATTAATTATCTCAATCCCCCAAATCGACATTAACATTATCATTCATGAACATTCCCTTCAACATAAACCCCCAAATCGATTGTTCTCATCAATCAAAAATGAAGATCGGTTGATCTATATTATTATTCATGATTAACATTTAAACACCGTCACCATCTTCGTTCATCGTTAGCACCTTTATTGTCTTCTTTCATCTTGATGAAAATGCGTTAAAAATGAGTTCATTTTGTAGCCAGTTAAATAATATAGTCATTTTGAATATGCTCATATTTTATTTTGTTTTGCCTTAATATATAATTCATATTTCGTTTCCTTATTACTTTCTAATTCTTTCTTTCTTTTAGTAGAAATGAGAGAGATGGTATGACAATGACAGTGTGCAGGGGTCAATTTTTCTAACGATGGATTCTGTCCGTTTGCTACTGTTTGTCATGGTTGTGTGCTCCCATCAATATTATGGGGATAGCTAGTGGGTCACCAACTGGGTCAAGAAGGTGGAGAAGAGGTCACAATGACCTCTTTGGAGAAGAGGTCACAATGACCTCTTTGGAAAAGAGGTCATGCTAATTTGTTGCTTAACCATGGATTAAGATGACCCAACAAGGTCATGACCTCACTCATGAGTCATGACCTTGCTTGGGGATGGTCTTAATCTCACTTTATTAATCTTGACATACTTTCAGCCTCCGAAGCAGAAGGTGATGACCTACGTTATCAACCCAATCATTTTTCACTTTACAATATTCCAAATCATTTCTCTTATTCTCCACCCCAATTTTCTCTCTCTTACTTTTCCAATTACTTTTCCCGACGTTTTATAAATCTACATTCTTTCTATTATTATAAATATCTTAATAAAATAAAAAGTACCCCAATATTTTATGGCTATATTAATCTTATGGCGTACTTTATGGAAAAAAAATATTAAATGACAATGCTATTATTTCGAAAAGTGATTAGACGATTTAATTAACAATTAAAAAAATATTGAAAAACATACTTCGACATATAAAATAACGCATACATAATTATAAAAAAACATAAAATCAAAAAACATTAAATACTACGAAATGATAAAATGCGTTAAAAGCAACTTCTAGTTATGAAAGTTTTGTCAAATATGCTCAATAAGATCATTTTTCAATGGGTTATGAGTGGCACGATCACGAATCTCGCCATGAATTTCTACGAATCGTTGTTGCGTCGACTACGACAATGATATTCATACTGATCATCAATAGCTGAACTCGGATTATGTTCCTTGAATTCTTCGATTATGCTTTCATAGTTAAGATAATTTTCTCGTTCATCTTCAACTATCATATTATGCATAATAATACAAGCCATAAGAACCTTCCCCATCATAACTGGATTCCAAAGAAGACAAAGGCGTTTGATAAATGCAAATCGAGCTTGTAGGACTTTGAAAGCACGCTCCACATCTTTTCGACAACTCTCTTAATTATCGAGCTGCAAATAACCCGTGTTTTTGATTTTGAGGAGCATTCATTGATTTAACAACTTCTGCGCAGCCCGGATATATACCATCAGCAGGATAATATCCCATATTATACTCTGTAGTTTGTACTATTAATCGTGAAATTAACAGACGTGGCAGATTCTTCTAACAATTCATTAAATAATGGAGAACATTGGAGAACATTAATATCATTAAGCGACCCTGGTTTACCGAAGAAAGCATGTCATATCCACAAATCATACGAAGCGACAACTTTCAAAACAATTGTTGGCGTCCCACTTCTCTCGCCATATTGTCTTGCTACATATGTACACTCATATGTTACCGCTCAATACACACATTTTCGTGTATTACACTCAAAAGAGCTTAAAGAATACATTCGTTCTCACTCATTGAGCTTTTTTTCTTTCATTATAAAACATCTATAATGGAATACATATGAGAACAAAAAATAATACGGAGTATATATAAAAATAAATTAAAACAAACATATTAGTGAAAGATATTATAATATCATGAATATGTTATTCATTATGAATCATCAATTACATAGTCATACTCATCTTACACATGACCATGTTAAGACACAATGCCTATAACCGCATCACAAAATCAGGATTATTATAAATAAATTCATTGATGAACAAAAAAAGTGTTAACAAACATATTTAACATGACATACATCATTCAAGATCAATAAACAACTTTTATCATAGTTTGTATACCATCTCATTAAACTTGCCCCCACATTAAACCTGCGGTCAAGTAAAATGAGGCGAAACGTGACACAAAAATGTCACTTTTCATGTTTGAATATCCAACTATTATTTACACAACCTAGAGTGCCTCAAGTCACCATACAACCAGAATTTGTTAGTTCTCAAATACCAATACACTGTCATTGAGTCATACTAACACCCGTATGATAATAACGCTCAATTATGCATCCCCATATATCATATCATGGAAGGTTCATAAAAGGTATTCACTAGCCAAAAGTATAACTGCTATTGTCTCAAAGTAATGTCAATACAAAACATAAGTGATTTCCTCTTAGCTAATCACAACAAGCAATCAACACACAAGTACAATTACTTAATATTGACCATATTAAGTTCCCTAAGTATTTAAGCCATTAACTAGTTTTTGTATCCGAGCAATGCACGGGTCAGTTTTCGTACTTTAATTCATGTTATAGTGTTTATATATACTCCGTATATTTTTTTTTTGGCACGTTTGATAATACTTGGCCTTATTTTTATCTGAAAATAAAATAAAAGAATTGACATATAATTATATTCCTTATTGCATAACATACTTGTGAGAAGATAAATGTATGGTAATGTAAACATGACCATCGAATTCGATTGTGTGTGTGTTGTGATTTATAATTTTTTAAGAATTTTCTTTACTTATAAGCATGTGACACATGACCATCGAAAATGACTTTTTTTTTTATGGTACACGGCTTAGTAAAATGTTTAGTCTTGCCTTTTTTTATATAAATATTGTATAGATGTGACATGAAAGTATATAACTATTCAAAAATTAAAATAGTGGTACAAAATTAAATTTATCAATTGTATTGTCAATACCTTCGTAGTCCGATGTGTTTTATTTACAAAGTATAGTACGAAAGTACATGATTGTATTAACAATTCTTGTGTCTAACATTATCATTATAAACTTGAAAATAAAAAGATTGATATTTATATTAGCTAAACATAAATTTTTTTTTGTATAATATTTTTCATTTACTTCCTCTTAACTTAGAAAACCAATAAAATATTTTAAAACTCAATCCTTCAATTAAAATAAATAAAACCTCAAAATTAAAATTTCACCATTTAATTTTATATTTTATAGTTATTAATCAATTTACTCATAAGACAGAGATTAATGTTTGTTATGCTCACACATTTATGTTTATTTATGTTTAATGTTCCAAATTCTTTTACTTTTTTTTTTTAATAATAGATGGTGATGATGTGGTGTGCTAAATCCCTAATAAAAAGAAGAATGGTGTAATATGGTGCTTCGTCTTGCCTTTTAATTATATATATAGATATAAATATTCATGTCTCAACTTGAAATTAAGCCATCTAAAAGACATAGACGTAATTTATCATACCATACATTGTACCCCATGATTATAATTGCCACTATTTTTGGATAGCTATGAAACAAAATAGTTTCCAATGACAATCAAATTTGTTCATATTGAACAAACATGGAGAAAGCCATTAACCTTCATCTTAATGAAAAAAAGTTATTGCATTTACTAAACATATCATTCCAAAATTAATTACTACATAGTACATACAGGGTGACAACTAGATACTAATCATTTTCCCACAATAGTCCACTAGTATAGATCCTGCGCTAATGCGCGGTTTTTAGATAGATACATTATACTTCAGAAGTTAACAAACAATTACACCATTGGTATAACTCCATTTGAAATTTAAAAAGAGGTAGAAAAGATAAAGTTCAACACTTTTATTCGTAATAAGATTGTCATTTTCAGGAGTTGAGAGGTCCCGGGTTCGACTACCAGCTAGGGCGATGATCACTTGGCCACTGCAGCCCCCGAAGGAGGGGACTTACATGGTCCATGTGGTGGTGCGGAGGGGATTCAACCCCCTCGTCATAAAAAAAAAAATATTGTCATTTTATTGGAAATATTTTGTTAAGTTTATTTCAAAAAAAAATATATTATTGTTATATCATTATATCCATTAACGGCGTAATATAAACGTGATGAAATGTCATTGGTAATACAATCAGATAAGTTATGTGTTGTAACAAATATACTTATGTACTCCACATATATTTAATACTAAAATTTAGAAAATAAACAAAGTTTACATGTTGACATAGTATGGAGTAGGGATATAAAGTATATTAAGTTAAACCATGAGGAAAAAAAAATATAATTCTTAAGTCTTATTTTTAGAAGTAAAAATAATTATGAATAATGTTAACTTGTAGGGTACAAAGCGCGAAAGTGGTAATCGAGTCAAAGTGTTCGTGTCCATCATGTTTAGTTTTAAAAATAATAGTAGTAAAATATTCTCATCACATACTACATATAGTTACTGCAATTTAATTTATACAATTAACAAAATCAGAATATCTTATTAATATGTCTATCGAAATTAAAAAAATATTAACCGTTTTTAAACAAAATAGAATTATTTGCTGCTTGAAATAACATGACCTAGTAGTAGATATAATAATGGGAAGTCTAATTATAGAATATTTATTTAGGCGGTAAAAATTTGATGATCTCTTATTCATTTAGTATAAGGGGGATGATGTCATACACGACTTAACAATGTCGTCATATGTACAAAACGTATGCCGCAATATGTCATTAAAGGACAAAATGGATGGAAGCAGAGACAATTACTCGGTCATGCCCAAAACTTTATCATGATCAAAGCATTGATTTATTCTAATCCATCACGTGAAACATGATGCATTACCAATGTCGCTTTTATCATAGACCAGGTGCACCAAAGTCCATTAACATGTAATGAAATATTAATAAAATTCGTGTATATTGTTAGATATGTGACTCTTTGAGTCGCATTAGGATATGTGAGAGTTTGATTAAAGATAGAAGTTTGGTTTGTTTTAGGAAAACTCAGTTTAGGAAATTGAATAAGTTTTCTATTTGTCTTATTTTCTAATCTTAATAGATCTTTTATTCTAGTGTGGAATAAGTATATAAAGATACTAGGTATTAGCCTTTAATTAAGGTAAGGAAAGAAAGGTATCAAACTTGAAGAGGCAAGTTTGAGAGACTCATCTTTTGTAATCTGTAATTCTCTCCATACATAGTGAAATATTTCCTTGACCCTGTGGACGTAGCTATCATATTGATAGTGAACCACATAAATTCTTGTATTCTTTATTTTGCTATTGTTTTTGCATCGGCTCAACACGCTTTCGCGCACAACAATTTGTTTTTTCCCCTTATTTTCTTTTACTAATTATTAATTGATGTACAAATTGTCTCACAATACATTTATATGAGAGCGTCTTATGCGAGTCTTACATCATTTATTTTTTATGAATTGTGATATTCTCATTTTAACATTAGCACGAGTTACGTGTTTTAGATCTTTTTTTTATCTATGATTTATTTTTCTTCAATTTTGAAATTCTTTTTACAATATTTTATTTTTTACAATCTCTTACAATATTCTTTTTAATCCATTGACTATTCTCTTCAAGGATTAGAATAAGAGTTTCTTATTCGATTGGTGTTATTTAATTGTTAAATATGAAAATATTCATTTATGTATTTTTTTTCACTTAATGTATTAATTTTAGGGCCCCATTTTATTATATTTTTGTAGCGGGTATGTATAATCTCCCAGCCGGCCCTGAGACTAAGTGAGTACTACATATTACTCCATACTTCTTACTGATTAGCAACTGAACCATTAAAATATTTTCGAAACTAATTGACATTTTTAAATATTTTAACTTTACTACCAACTCATTTTTTGACATTCTTATCCTTGTAGCTTTTCTTTAAGCAAACTCATCAATTAAAACTTCTATACCTACTTTGTCAATAAGTTATTGATAAGTCCATTTTATATATAGTTTAACTCCCTAGTTTAGCTCGGTTTATTTGATTATTATACTTTGATTAATATATTTGTGAGCTAATTACGTGTTCTAGGTGTATTGCTTGTGTTTGTTACATTTTATAGGAATCTAAGCATTTAGAGGCTTTTTCCTAGCACATTAGCAAGCATCAAAGTTCACTAAGCTAAAATGGAAGCAAGATGGACCATGGAAGGATACTATGAGAAACGACAAGCCCAAGAATGAGGATTTGTAAAATGGTTTGATGTACAAATAAGAAACCAAAATGAAGCCCAACTTAAGGAGTCCACAACTCAACATAGGGATGCTCTTTGGATGCTCATGGGATGCCAAACTATGCAATTAACCGGAGAATTAATAAACTTAAAGGCGTATCATAGGATTCCTCAAGCATTTAATTGAGTCATTAAGCAAATGTTCCTGGATTAGTCAAACCCCGATCGGGGTTTCCATTCCCCGATCGGGGTTTGGGTTCTGTGAATGCATAAGTTTCAAGTCCCTCTCCCTATATACAGGAAAGGGACTTCGACACTTTGTGGGCATCTTGTACATCATTCTACACTCTAAAAACACTCTTTTACATAATATCATTAGTCATTAGATTAGGTTTAGAATAGTTTAGTTTCCATTAGTTTTTACAAATAATTCCTTTAAGTATTTCAATTTATATTACAAGTTCATTTGCAAGTTATTTAGTTCCATTATGTTCTTCAATTCCAATTTTCATTTCCTTTGTTGAGGTAATTCTATTTCTTGTATTGTTTTGTTATTTCCTTTGTCATTTCCATTATTAGTTAGTTATCATGTTTACTTTATCATTTGTTATTAGATTAGTTATCATTATGCAAGAGTAGTTACTTTGTCTAGGGAATTAGGGAAACCATGCATAAATAATATTTGCAATTGTTGAAATGAGATGTTATGATATCAAATAGTTAATTTTATCACATGCTTGCATTATATTGTTAGTCTTTGATTATTGATCACAATCCTTAATTAAATTCGTTGATTCTTTCTATAAGTCGAGAGGCACAGAATCTAATTAGACTAAGCATGTAAGCGAGAGTTCGTTAGGACCCGATCTATGGTTGACACTAATATCGAGAGGTGGGTGTCTTTAGCCTAAACAATTATCATTATTATCAATTTCCTAGTTTGACTTGAGCATTTACATAATTTGCATGTGTGACCCGAACTCTCTAGACTCTTCCTTTATTATTATTGTTGTTTCATAAACCCAACCAAACCAATCGATAACCGACTTTGATATAATTCACTCCATAACAACTTGCTAGCAACTCCCGTCTCCTTGTGTTCGACCCCTAATACTACATTCATTTGTATCTAGGGTATTTATCTTTGATTAGGTGTGCGATAGCCTATCATTTATTCTCTATAGTTAGTAACGATAATCCATTGTGCCGCTTTTATAACATTGTGGAGTTAAAGTAAGATTTTAACAAATTCAGTGCATAAAAACTTCTCTTTATCGATGCAATTGTTTCAGAAATAGTTTACAAAAATCTAAGCAGAAAAATATTTCGAATTCCCAGGAATAGTGCAAGGGGTAATTTAATAGACATTGGTCAAAGTCAAAATAAAGCTTTTTACGTTGATGTATTTGTTTTGTATTATTTTTTACTCCGTATTTATAACTCATATTTCTGTATATCAAAATTGGTTCTCCCAAAAGTAGGTACCAATGCCACTGTCACTGCTCTTCTCGCACATGGTGTTAAGACACCCTGAACATTTGCCTCTTTTACACCATCCCTACATCTTGTGATTAATTATGTGTTTTGAATTGAATATTTGGCAATAAAAATAAGGCACATTTGTTAAATTATGCAACTCCTACTCCAAATTTAGCCTCCACCGTCCTTGGCAAACAATAAGACAAAGTTTGCAGTAAACATTGGCAACAAAGTCAGAAAGGTGGATTGTTATTTACTTCAACTATTTTACACATTTTTTAAGACTTTCAGGTGTGAAGTCATTATTTAAATAGTGTGGTGTAGTAGTATAAATAGGCAAACATTTGATGTCGTAAGGCACTCACAAGAAAAGCCAACAATAAGAAAGTTTGTACTTAAGTTTCAGTGAGTCCGTAGAATATTTGTGAGTTAAGATAGTGTGTGTTTTATATGTAATTGGTATATTTCCAATTTGTTTGAGTGATAATAGCATTCTTGTAAGAGTACAAATTATTATTATCGTCTTATTATTATCGCATAATAGTTTTCATTACGCTTCCGTATAAAATACACTCATTCTCGACGTTTGGCATCAGAGCCATTAAGGTGGAGTGTTATATATCTTGTTCAAATATTGATCCGGGATTAATATTATTTTAAAGTGCGCAGTCCGGGACTGTGAAGCCAATTGGTCAAGGATCAAGCTAACGTGATTGAGTCGGCGATCGTCAAGTCACAATGGGAAATATCAACTAGTGGTATTGAGAAGTTAAACAGTGGAAATTACAGTACGTGGAGCATACGTGTACAATTCTATCTATTGGGACAAGATATTTGGAGCATCGTGGGCGGTGGTAAAACTATCAGAGAAGCTAGAAGAGAAGAGTTGTAGAAGTGGAAGGTCAAAGACGAGAAGGCTATGTACGTGTAAACAAAAACTGTCGAGGACGATATGTTGTATCGCATCAAGGATGCATAAACACCGGAGCAGGCACGAGACACTTTGAAAGAGTGGTTCTCAAAGAAGAATGATTCTCAACTCTAGTTGCTCAAGAATGAGCTAATGTCAGTTCGACAAAATAACATGTCGGTAAACCAATGGTTTACCATAGTCAAAACTTTGTTTGAGCAAATCACAAAGTTGGATCCTGAAAATCCAATCACGGATACCAGGATGCGAAGAATTATTATCTTCGGTTTAAGGCCGGGATTCAGTACTTTTGTTGCAGCAATTAGAGGTTCGGCTACACAACCAAATCTTACTAATTTTGAAAATATGTTAGCCTACAAAGAAGCTCTAGACAAACAAATGTCTGGGGCATCTATCAAGGATGAAGAAAAAGCTCTCTTTAGTAAGAGAAAATCATACGGAGGAGGTGACAAACAAAATTTTGGGCGAGTTCTCAAGGCAGTTAAAAAATAAAGCCAATAGGATTTTAAAAAGGCAAAGGAAGAGGAGGCTTCCAACGAGAGGGAGCTCGTCAAAATCCACAATCAGACCAACAAACTAAAGAGGTCAAGGGCGGCAAGATGTTTTCTGCTATAATTGTGGGGAAAAGGGACATTATGCTCGAGATTGTTGGTCAAAACCTACAGAAAGAAATAGCGCAACATCAAAAGAGCACGAGAATAGTGAAGTTGAATGGGATGTTCAATTTCATATGCAGCTAAAGAAAAAGGTTCAGGTAAGAATTCGACGAAGTAGAAATCAATGGCAAAGTTTCTAAACATGTCCGAGTACAAGCGTAGAAGGGTTGTTGTGATTGCAAATAACTCGAACTTTCCAATCTCTCATATTGGCAAGATCATGGTTATCCCAAGATATAGTAACAAGCATGTTCATCGATAATGTCTTATCATGTATCAGGTACGACAAAGAACTTAATTTCGGTGTCACAACTAACAGCTTGGGGAAACCATGTTGTTTTTGGGCCTAATTATGTGAAATTGTATCCAAGTTTGGACAGACATTCATCTCCATATCATGGAAGGGCGGCGTTTGAAATCAGTCTACGTAATGTTCTCTCAAACGGCAAATGTAGACAAAGCCAGAAAAATTAGACGGGTGATTTATAACATGCACGCTTGGGGCATGAAAGATACACAAAGCTTAAAGTCATGATGAGTAAATCAATGCTCAATGGTCTTCCTCACCTTGTTGTGAAGGAAGATGTAGTTTGTGATGGGTGTCAATTTGTCAAAGAACACCAGTTGTCATATGAGTAATCAAAGTTCAAGGCGGAGGCACCTATGAAATTAATGCACGCTGACCTATTTGGTCTGGTAAAGAAACCATCAGTTAGTGCTTATTATCACATGCTCACTCTCATTGATGATTTCTCAAGATATGTGTGGCTTGATTTTTTAAGGAAAAATCATAAGCTTTTGAAAAGTTCAAAACTTTCAAAGAAAAAGTGGAAAAAGAAGTTGGTAGCAAGATTCAGTGTTTACGTACAGACAACAAGGGAGAGTTCATATCCACATAATTCACACGATATCTACAAGATTTCAAGATCAAACATCAGTTGACATTCCAAACACTCAACAACAGAATGGAGTGGCGCAGAGGAAGAATCAGCATCTTAACGACATATGCAGAAGTATGGTACATGCTAAGAATGTACCCCCACGCTATTGGGTTGAATGCATGAAGACAGTTGCACATGTGACAAATTGGCTACCACAAGCGAGACTAGAATATGTCTCTCCATTTTAGAAGTTGTAGAAGCTAAAACCTGTTGTGAGTTATTTCCGAGTTTTCAAAGGTGTATGTTATGTCTTTGTTCCAGATCATCTTCGTACCAAGTTTGACAAGAAGGCAACCCGCTGCATCTTTCTTGGGTATGATGATCAAAGGAAAGGTTGGGAATGTTGTGATCCAACAACTGACAAGTATCATGTGTCAAGATATATGGTGTTTAATGAAGCATTATCGTGGTGGTCACCACAAGCCATGTTATTGTCAGACTCAAAAGAGATTGAGGAATAACTCAAGGATAAGATGGATGGTCAAATTGATAATTCAAGTCAAAGTGATGGTGAATCCGAGAGTGAAGAATCTCAACCTTCACCAACAAAAGAGAAAAGTTCTAGTAGAACTGGAGTACACCACAAAACTAGTGAAGAAGTTAGACCGAGTTAGGTTGAAGATGTCCTTATCCAAGATAAGGAAATTCAACAACAGTTGAGGACAACAAGTCGGCTACGTAAGCCAAATCCTAAGTATGCAAATGGAGTAATGGTGGAGGACACCGTGAAAGAGCTAAGTAGTTACGATGAATCCGCATGTAACAAAGATTGGATGAAGGCTATGGAAGAGTAAATCTTGTAACTCCATCAAAATGAAACTTGGGAGTTAGTGCCAAAGCCAAGTGATGTTAAACCCATTTCATGTAAGTAGGCGTATAAAGTGAAGACCAAGCCAGATGGTTCCATTCAAAGCTATAAGGCACGACTCGTAGCTTGAGGATTCTCTCAACAATACTAGGTAGATTATGATGAAAAATTTAGTCCAATTGCGAAGATTACCACAGAACGTGTTTTGCTAGCACATGCGTGCAACTAGTATCCTATGGAATTGTGGCAAATGGACGTGAAGAATGCATTTCTTCATGGCGAGCTTGATAGAGAAATATACATGGATCAACCAAAAGAGTTTGAGAGTTCTGATCGACATTATGTATGTAAGTTGAAGAAAGCTCTTTATGGATTAAAGCATGCGCCACGAGCATGGTATGGTAAGATAGCAAAATTCTTATTGCAAAGTGGTTATTCAGTTGCTCCTGTAGATTCGAGCTTGTTTGTGAAAGCTCAAGATAAAAAATTATCAGTGGTTCTCGTTTATGTGGATGATCTTATCATCACTGGAGATGATGAAAGAGAGATTCATCAAATAAGATCAAATCTCTCAATAAGGTTTCATATGAAAGAGTTAGAAGAGCTAAAGCATTTTCTTAGTCTAGAGGTAGATAGAACCAAAGGTGGGAGATTTATTTGTCAACAGAAATAAGCCAGGATATTTTGGAGAAGTACGGAATGCTTGATTGCAAACCAGTGTCACCTCCAACCGAGATCAATGCTAGACAATGTTCTACATAGGGAAAATATGTAAGTTTCTTAAACTCAATATTCAATATTAGACATTTCTAATATTATAAATAAATTAGTTCACTCATTAAACTAATGGATCTTATGCATGCATAACATTTAAAAACAAAGATAAGAAGAAACATTTTCCTTACATTGATTTAAAGGATTTTGGGCACAAAATAGGACTCCTTCCTACTTTGTTCTTGAGCTTATAATATTTAGGGAAGAAATTCCAAGTCCTTAGTACTCCTTTTGTTGCACCAAGACAATAACCACAACTCTACAATATTATTACTACATGTAATATAATAGTAGCCCTTAAATATATATTTTCTAATAACTCTTATCACTACCTTAGTAATTTTATTAGAAAAATATGAACTCAAGTTAATAACAAAACTTCTTAAGTTTTCTAAGTGAGAGATGTAGGTTTTAAGAGAGATAAGTATATCAAAACTTATGAGATGAATGAATACAAATAAGGAGAAAAATCTCCTTATTTTGTAAGCCATGACCGGCCACCACACATGGGGAAGGGTGGGTGCCTTTTGCTTTTGCTCTTAACAAAGCAATAGACTTAAGGCTAGGCTTAGGTAGGTAATCATTTTGTTTAATTCTTAATTAGAACAATTATAATTACCTAAATCCTACCCTATACTCCCCCCAACCGGTTTTATGACATAAAATGGGTGTCCATTTTATTTTTGTAATTTGTCATTTGTCACATATGTGACATGTGACATGTAACATGTAATTAAGCTTATAAATGTACATTTAACTAATTTAAATGCAATTTCATAACAAATAAATTAGACTTAACATTTTAAGTCACATTTTATAATTACATGTAAATAAAATGGGTCATCTCATATATGGTTAATATAATCTACAACAATTTGTAATCACAATCAACCATTTTAGCTTATCTCAAATGTTTCATAAACATAATGCATTCTTAGTAATATAAAAATTGAATTACCAAAATGAATCTTATTTAATCATATTACAATAAGATATAATTCTCACTTTAAACATGTTCAAATTAAGGGATTAATTAATCTGTATCGCTATACAAATAGTTAATGTATATGATTTGGGGATTGTCCTTTAGGTGTGACCTCAAGGGATCAACTGATCACCACCGTCATACGACAGTAACGTCAAACTCAGTTGAGCCAATCTTTACCGATTTATGTTGACCAGTTGACTATAATATTCATCATCCCTTTGTATTCTTATTATTGAGATTTAATTTTGTGATCGCACTAATGTTGAGGACACTTACTCCAACAATCTCCCACTTGTCCGAGACAAGTGTGCGTCACCAATTCTCTTGTCCTATTACAATCTCCCACTCAATGCAAGGTGTCTTGCAGGTCGTACTTGCATTTGATCATATCAAGAGTGGTTTCCTCGATCTGGAGAGTAACTGTCTGACTAGAACTATCAACCATAGATATCTTCCGAGCGTGGCCACTCATTTTCAGCTTACTACTCCTCGAGTGGCCTTGAGATTTTAAAACAACCCTGACAAGGGGTGGACAATTCCTATCGCACTATTCCCTTTGCATAGCCACAGTTCATCATGACCCAAAATATGCTCATTTGACCCCAGTCACGAAGGTCGTAGAGCATAAATCAAAGTCACTCTGAAACTGTGCCACCTTAGGCGAACAGTGTTTAGTCAAAGAATTGACTCAAAAAGAATACTAGTAGCTCTTGCCACGACCAGGCTACAAGAATTGCCAAAATTCTATAAGTGGTCAGTGCCCGACAGATTGTCCCTAACAGTCTGTCTATGTGATCGATTGGTCATCCCTTATGACCCTATGACACTTGAACTTGCCATCAATCGCACCACAATTTAGTCACTTCGAGATATCACCTTATATAAGTGACTATGGGCCAATGCTATGTTAATACAGTCCACTTCAATGGGGTTCAAAATTGTCTCTACAACCCATTTGGATATAACAAAGCACAAAACGGAGTTTATGAAACTCAAACGATAAATGTGTGGGAAATAACAGTTTACTTCCCCTTTAAATTTAGGATTATAACAAAATTATAGAATATGAATTGCGAGTCATAAATATGAAAACGATATAAAATATAGAGAAAACGAATTAAACCTTTGGTCCTAGCAAAAGGCCTAAGAACAGATATCAAAGCAGATATCCTCCTAATCGTCTCACCCAAGATTGATCGAGAAATGCCCTTGTATTTGCTAGAAAATTAGAGAGAAAAAGAGTCTGTATCTTTTTGTGTGATGTAAATTAATGATGAATGAATTAGAGAGTTAGAATGAGTAAAACTCTCCCCATATACTCCCTCTTCACACGGCACAAAATGGAGAAAATAAGGGATTATTTTTCTCTTATTTTGTTACCCTATTTGACCGAAATTCCAAAGTGTATTTGGACTCTTTTTCGGTTATATTAGCTTCCATTTAATATAATGTTATACATATTATAGTTGTCTAATATGTTGTCATACATTAATAAGGTCCATTACAACATTTTGCAGTGGATATATTAACATAACAATTATTATGACAATCGTATAATATATACTTCAATTATAAATATCGGCATATTTTTTCATAATACGCTAATATAAATATAACGTTTATGTTTAATACGAATAACATTTATTCGTTTAAGCTCACATTATATATACTACAACTAAATATAACATTTTATATTTAATTACGAATTACAGTTAATTCGTCTTAGCTAACATTATTTAATCGTTATTAAATAATTATATCATCATCACATTGACTAACTTTTTATTCAAAAACACCAACTACCCTTAAGTCATTTAATAAGGCATCAATATGATTATTTTCTCAAATAATCACATCGCTCAATCACATCCTTTAGGTGTGACTTTTAGGGACCAGTTGATCACCGCCATCTGTATGACAATAACGTCAAACTTATCTAGCAAGCCAACCGTTATCGATAAACGTTAATCAACTGATTACAATACAAAGTATACCCTGTGAACCTACAGAGATTTATTTATGTTATTGCACTCACTGTGGAGGACACTGGCTCCAACAATCTCCCACTTGTCCGTACAAGTGTATGTGCGATAACCGATTCTCATATCCATATTAAATTTCTCCCACTCAAGGTAAAACAATTTGCAAAGTCCGTATTCACAAAGGTCGTATTTTACAAGTGATCTGTATCAAGAGTGGTTTCCCCGACTAGAGAGTAACTTAACTGATAAACGAATCTTCATTCGAGCATGGCCATGCATTTCAGTTACAGCTCCTCGAGTGGCCCTGAGAAATATCATATCCTGATAAAGTTTGGATATTTTCTTCAACTCGAATCTTGCAGATACAAGCGCAGTATGAAATGACCCAGTGAAAATCTAGTTAGCCTCCTGTTACGGTCGACCATGAGAAAGAAACCAAAGTCACCCAAAAACTGCCTTTTCTCAGAGACAGTCGGATAGTCCAAGAATCGACTCTAGGAACACTATGGATGTCCCTATCCACGACCTGGCACCTAATGTTCTGATAACATTAGACTCCAGAAACGTCGTCACAAAACTGTCCGGCGCAGTATCATTATACCCCCTCATCTGTGATCGTCAGCACCCTTGACTTATGGCTCGTTGAACCCACCATCAATCGACGTCACAAAATAATTGCCAGAGTTATCAGCTCATGTAGGCAATTACGGACCAAAACAAAATATAATGTAATTCAGTTCACTTTGTGGTGTTCAATGTTTTCAGTACAACCCACATGAAAAACAAAATATAAAACAAAACGATGATTTCATAGATAGTTTTTATGAAAAAGATACAGGTGTCTAATCCATATAAAACAACTAATACAACTCAGGAACACGCTTAATTCCCATGGAAATAATGTGCCCTTCATGCTTATCATATCTTAACGGTTTAGTGAGAGGATCTGCAACGTTATCATCCGTAGCAATCTTGTCTATCACTATCTCCGTTTGCTCCACGTAATCTCGGCTCATGTGAGCCTTCCGTTGTACATGCCTAGACTTGTTGCTGGACTTAGGCTCCTTAGCCTGGAAGATGGCACCACTATTATCACAATAGATGGTGATCGGGTCATCCGAACTAGGAACTACGGTTAGTCCCTGTAAGAACTGACGCATCCATATAGCTTCCTTCGCAGCCTCTGAAGCGGCATAGTACTCGGACTCAGTTGTAGAATCTGCTATAACATTTTGTTTGGAGCTTTTCCAGCTGACCGCAGCGCCATTAAGAGTAAAACGAATCCAGACTGAGATTTCGAGTCATCTCGATCCGTTTGGAAGCTAGCATCTGCGTAACCGATTGCGCATAGCTCAGTGTCACCTCCATAAGTCAATACCCAATCCTTAGTCCTCCGTAGGTACTTAAGGATATTCTTAACAGCTATCCAGTGTGTTTCACCTGGATTGCCTTGGTAACGACTCGTCATACTCAATGCATATGCCACGTCTGGACGTGTGCATATCATGGCATACATGATCGATCCTATAGCTGATGCATAAGGAATCCGACTCATGCGCTCGACCTCTTCCGATGTCTTTGGTGCCTGAGCTTTACTCAACTGCATCCCAGAGACCATTGGAAGGTTCCCCTTCTTGGAGTTGGTCATGCTGAACCTCTCAAGAATCTTATCTATATAAGACTCCTGACTGAGGGATAACATCCGTCGTGATCTATCTCTGTAGATACGGATCCCCAAAATTCTTTGTGCCTCGCCCAGATCTTTCATCTGGAAAGTGGGTCTTTAACCGAAACGTTTACGGAGTTAAGAGAGGTATGTCATTCCCAATCAAGAGTATGTCATCAACATACAATATTAGGAAGACAATCTTGCTCCCACTCGACTTGATATATAAGCATGATTCCTCGACCGATCGAGTAAATCCATTCTCTTTTATCACCTGGTCGAAACGATGATTCCAAGTCCGAGAGGCTTGCTTAAGTCCATAAATTGAACGCTTAAGCTTGCATACCTTCTTAGGATTTTTAGGATCAATGAAACCTTCGGGTTGTACCATGTACAACTCTCCTCCAAATAACCGTTTAAGGAGGCGGTTTTCACATCCATTTGCCAAATTTCATAGTCATGAAAAGCGGCAATCGCTAAGATTATCCGAATGGAACGCAGCATAACTACGGGTGAAAAAATTTCATCATAGTGCAATCCTTGCCCTTGAGTGAAACCCTTTGCCACTAGTCGTGCCTTGTATGTATCTGGTTGTCCTTCTACAGAATGCTTTATTTTATAATGCCATTTGCACTGAAGAGGCCGAACCTTATCAGGTAAGTCAACCAGATCCCATACGTCATTCTCATACATAGAGTCCATCTCGGATTGCATGGCTTCAAGCCATAGATTAGAGTCGGAACAGGTCATGGCACCTATATAGGTAGCGGGTTCGTTACTCTCTAGGAGTAAAACGTCATCTCTCCCATTCTCCTCGACCATACCAATGTATCTGTCTGGAAGAATGAAGACTCTACCCGACCTCCTGGGTTCCTCAGGAATATTTACCGCAGCCGATGATGAAGGAACAGTTTCCTCCATTGGTTGCTCGGTTGTTGGCTCTTGAACCTCCGACAGATCGAAGGTTCTATCACTCGTTTTGTTCTCGTGAAATTCTTTCTCTAGAAACTTCGCACTAGCCGCAACAAAAATACGTTGTTAGGTAGGCGAATAAAAGTAATGACCAAAAATTCTTTTTGGATAACCAATAAAGTATGTCTTGACCGATCGTGGGCCGAGCTTATCGTTAGGTCTCCATTTGACATAAGCCTCGAAGCCCCAAACCCGAATAAAGGACAAGTTAGGGACCTTTTCCTTCCATAATTCATATGGAGTCTTGTCTACAGCTTTAGACGGACTTCAGTTAAGAGTATTAGAGCAGCTGACAAGAGAGCATATCCCCATAATGAGTCAGGCACAACCGTGTGACTCATCATGGATCGAACCATATCAAGCAATGTTCGATTTCTCCGTTCGGACACACCATTCAATTGTGGTGTTCCAGGTGGAGTTAACGGTAGTACTACACCACAGTCTTTAAGGTGTTGATCAAACTCATTCGAAAGATATTCGCCACCACGATCTGAACGTAGTGCTTTAATCTTTCTATCCAGCTGGTTCTCAACCTTATTCTGGAATTCCTTGAACTTTTCAAAGGACGCACTTTTATGCTTCATTAAGTAGACATATCCATATCTACTCAAATCGTCCGTGAAAGTGATAAAATATCTATAGCCATCTCTAGCGTTAATTGACATAGGTCCACACACATCAGTATGTATGAGTCCTAATAGGTCAGCAGCGCGCATTCCAACACCTTTGAAGGAAATTCGAGTCATTTTGCCTATGAGACATGATTCACATGTGCCAAAAGATTCATAGTCAAATGGAGAGATAGTCCCATTGTCAATGAGCTTCTTCACGCGTTTTTCATTTATGTGTCCCATACGGCAATGCCATAGATAGGTTTGATCTTTGTCACCAACCTTTGCTTTCTTATTACTCACATGCCTTATATCTGTGGTTTGATCTAAAACATATATTCCATTTATGGAAACAGCTTTACCATAAATCATATCGTTTAAAGAGAAAATACAGCTATTATCCTTTATTACAAACGAAAATCCGTCCTTATCAAGTACGGAAACTGAAATAATGTTTTTCGACAAACTGGGTACATATTAACAATTATTCAGCAATAACTCACAAACGAAAATCCGTCCTTATCAAGTACGGAAACTGAAATAATGTTTTTCGACAAACTGGGTACATATTAACAATTATTCAGCAATAACTCAAAATCACTAGGGAGTTGGATTACATATGTCCCCACTGAAACGGCATCAACTCTAGCTGCATTCCCCACCCGCACGTCCACATCACCCTTTTGCGAGAGTTGTGATGCTTCTTAGGCCCTGCAAATGATTACACAGATGAGAACCACAACCAGTATCTAGTACCCAAGTTCCGAAACTTGCATGGTTAATCTCAATCATATGAATAAAAGATGACGTACCAACAGGAGTGACGCGGCCTGATTTTACGTCTTCAGCATACACAGGACAGTTCCGCCTCCAATGCTCAGTCTTGTGGCAATGGTGGCACTCCACGTATTCTTTGCTCTTTGTCTTGCCTTGTGAACTACCGCTACTCTCACCAGGCCCACTCTTTACCTTTCCTGGCTTTTTGAACTTTGGCTTCCCTACAACTAGGTCAGCTTGAGCCTTGCCCTTACCCCTACCCTTGTTGTTAATCATGAGAACGTTCTGTTTCACGCTCCCACTCAATTTCAGATCACTCTCGGTCTGTACGAGAAGTGTGTGGAGCTGATGAAGACTTTTCTTCATGTCATTTATATAGTAATTTGTCCTGAAAAGCGCAAAACCATCATGAAGTGAATGAAGCAGTCGATCAATAATGATCGTCTCATCGGTTTTACAACCAAGAGCCTCCAGCTTCTCGACATTCTTGATCATAGCAAGAATGTGTGGGCTAACCGCTTGGCCCTTCTGGAGTTTCGCTTCAAAGAAGCGACAGGTATACTCATAGCTAACGATCCTCGGAGCTTTCGAGAACTCGTTAGAGAGAGTGGTGACAATCTTGTTTGCACCCTGGGCTATGAATCGCCTCTGCAAATTGGATTCCATTGAAAAGATGAGTACGTTCTTTATCGCACCCGCCTCCATTACGAAATCACTATAAGCAAGTGATGCATTGGCTCCTGCATTGGGGCCTGGGGTAGTCGGTAGTGGCTCAGTCAAGTACTTGAGCTTACCGTCAGCAATGGCAGCATTCCGTAATGCCGCCTCCCAGTCCGCAAAGTTTGACCCATCATTCTTCAGTCGCGTGGACTTATTCATGTTGTCCATAAAGATCTTTAGCCAGGACTCGCGAGCGAGTGTAGCACTTGGCATTGGGTCGTCTGTACGTCCAACCATTTGTTATTTTTAGCAGTTATATCTTTATATAACGGATTCAAGAAACTGTGAAAAGAAGAAAAATTATGATAAGTTTCATCGTTTTAAAATTAAGTCTTAATGCAAAAACTGTTTAATGCGATGACTCATGCATTTATACAATTGACCTCCCTCAAGAGTTATATAAATGGTCCCAAGACTCAATTTCTTAAAATTGATAAGCCAACCTCTTGGCTAATTCTACCTTTAGAATTCTCGGTCGATAAATTTCTGTAAATTCTATCTTTAGTCCATTATAATCCCGAGATATTACTCGGACTACAATGTTGAGGTAAAATAGGTCAACACTCACTACTTACCCAACGTAGAAGGGGTCATATTATGACTTCCGACGAAGACGGGGTTCATAGTAGTTTTTCCTATAAAGACTAATCTCAATTTTCATTTTAGAGGAAGATCCCATCATCTTAAATTTAATTCATTTTAAGTGAACAAATTTCTAGCATTTCGTGAATGATTTAGACTAAGGTGATGGCCCTATGAACGAGTGACATATGTATGTCTAAGATGAAAATTCAAACTATATGAATCATTTTTCATGCAATTTAGGTGGTTTGGTTTAGGCGGAATATGATGCAATTATTTAAAATGTGAATGAAAAGCAAAAGAACGAAAAATACGTAAACTATTACAACGGTCCTAGTGTGGCCTATCTACCAAAAAGAACAGTAAATACAAGTTTGGAATCCATCCTTATGGACCCGAGAAGCTTGACTTTGTCTCATCTTGGTCCATGTAGCGTCTTGGTCCATGTAGCGGGAGTGAGCATCCGATCTCCGTCTCTAGTCTTCTTAAAATTACATTTAAAAATTACAAAATAAACCTATTCATTCATTCATTCATTCATTCGACACAAATAAAATGCATCAACTATATAAATTAATACTACAAAACATAATTCATTAATTATGTTGATTAATTATCCAAACCACCATTAAAACCGATCAAAATTATGTTGTGACAATTCCTTAATTGCCCACAACAATTTTAATCTCCCATAATCCATTTTTTTTTAAACCTTTTTAAAATAATCGGGTATCATTATTGTGAACCTTTTCACAATAACAAACAAACAAACATTATCTTTATAATGTCATAAAACAAAACAAACAAATTTTTTTTTTTCTTCTTACTGATCACTGTTCACGTGAACAGTACCAGTACCAGTACCAAATTTTTTTTTTTTT
>JAIUZE010013387.1:0-15953 GCA_022085475.1 Heliosperma pusillum
GGGGGGGGGTGAATTGACTATTAAAAACTAGCCCCACTTTTTCGAATTAAATGATATGTAATTAATTATTTGATCTTATGAATTAAAATCAACTAATTAATTAATCAAAGTAAGCGCAAATAACGAAATAACGAAAAGTAAAGAGATAAGAGAGAGGCACACGATTTTTGATGTGGTTCAGTTTCACACGTTGAAACCTACGTCCACTATTCTCGATTAATAATTTTTAGTACCTTTCTACGGATTACAAAAATTACCAACCCACTCGTATAATCAACACTATGATTATAACTCAAGGGGAGTATCGCTAAATACTCTATACTATCTTACGCTAATAAGAAAGTACAATATAACTCACACAGATTACCGTTAAAGAATTGTAAGCTTATAATGATGTACTATTATCCAATAACGTATTTCACTCAAGCGATTGATAATAATTGATGCACAACTCTTTTAAAAACAAACTCTAAAAATAATAAATATTTGCTCAAAGGTTTGCTTTAAAACGATTTTGGAAAATCAACACAAGTAAAATAGATGCCGTGTGAATATGTGTGTATTTCGTGTATCTGTCGTGTGTTTTGCAATTTGTATGTGAAGGAGTATTTATAGTAGTAGAATCATAGTTGATCTAAACCCCTAGTATAATATTTAATAAAGATACTTATCTTACCATAAAATAATATTTGCTTATCTTTTAGAAATATCTTTATCTCAAAATATTATTAGGTTTATCTTATAGAAATATATTTATCTTTATATCTCAAAATATTGTTGTAAAGATATAGTAGAATCCTAGATTAGGTAAACTAAGGAAACAAACCTATGGAGGCCGGATTCCTATAGCTCACAAAACCCTAGGAGCACGAATCCCTAGGTGGCACAAACTAGGTTTCACGAAACCCTAGATGGCTCAACCACTAGGTGGGCTAATTAGGTTAACAACAAATTGAGATAGAATATATTAGAAACCCTAGGTAGCATGACAACCCATATGTTGTATTACTAACCAATAGAATCTCATAAATATATTCTCTATTAAAATAATTGATAAATAAAAATACTCTTTCACTTTTGAAAACATTTCAAAACATTTTATTTCCAAAATCATGCATCAATATTTTATCATTCAAAATCATAGACTAAAGCTATAACTTTTTAACATAAAATCTCTCGAATGGAATAGTTACCGAATGACGACCTATACTATCTAATCTTCACAAAGATCTTCAGTATACGGATCATCTCTTCATCTTGATCACAAAGACCCTCCATCTCGAGTCTTGTGTAATTGAATGTAGATCTTGTTTGAAGCGATTTTCCTTAAAGTTATGCCTGGTTAGCTATAACTTCCAAGTTCACTTCCAAAGTTATTCCTGAAGTTGTTATAACTTTGTCTCACAAACTTTATCAAAGTTATGTCTAACTTTGATCTTTCTTCTCATAATTGTTGCTAGCTATAATAAGACTAAAGCACACAATTACACGCATATGATATATCGAGTAAAACATATTATTACATAAACACATGTCATTATCAAAACTTATGAATTGGTCCAACATCTCTTAATTAAGAAGAGCTATATTTAGTCATATATCTTAAAATTAAAGGTTTAAATCAAGAATTTTTAAAAACTTAATTTCATGTATGGAATGAGCAAAATCAGGGGCGGACGCAGGAATTTTCTCTATGAGGGGCACAATTTTTTTTTTTCGAGTTACAACTAGTTTTTGTGCCCGTGAAAATCACGGGTGCTTTGGAGATTAATTGTTAAGTTTACGCATAACTGTAACCTCGCTAATATGAAACATGTTGATGTTTTTGTAGTCTTGTGTTGTTAACATGAACACATAAGATATTTCACCTGATTTATAATTCATGTAGTTTGGTGAGAAACATAAAAATATTTTTTATTTTTTATTAAGATATTATATTACATGGATAAATAGACGTAATACCTAATGAAAATAATATGTCATTACTTAACTGGACATTGAATTGAGAACTGTGACATAAAATTAACTCTACTAATTGAATAGATGTTAGGTCAATTGCTCATTTCCATCATTGACCAATATTTTTTACTTTTAATATGTTTCTCATATATATTCATCATTAACCTCTTATATTTTCATCATTAACCATGTCAATTTCAAATAAATATCATCATAGATTCATAGGCCATGATATTTGTTTTGAATTAATTTTTTTTTTCATTGCAATATATTTTTTGTTTTTTGTAAGAATAATTGATATTTAAACTTATTACGTCATATAATATTAAAGTACGTTATATGAATAAATTATTTTTTTTTATTTTTTTTGCTCATGTTTTTATACATAATAACCAATTCATTGAAATTAACGGGTACAATTATACATAAAGTACGTTATATGAGTAAAAGCTTATTTATATGCTTAATTTATATGCCCGCAAAAGTTTTCACAGGTCTCACGCTAGTAAGAGAGGATAACAATTACAAACGGAGTAAAAACTGTAGTGATGTAACTTGATTAGTTTTTGCGAGATAATTTATTTTAGCATTAAAATCCTAAAATTAAAATTTAGAATTTACTTTGATGTTTAATTGTTGTTTAAGTAGTTTAATTTATTTTAAATTTAAAAAGACAAAATTGAATGCTTAATACTACAAAATGCTTAAACCTTTACTTCAAAAAAAAAAGATAACAAATAATCATGTGACATGCTAAAAGTCTTTTAATGAGGGAATGATGTAATTAAATGTGTAATGTGGTGCTTTTTTTTTTCTTTATATTTTTTTTTGTTTTTTTTTTTTGTAAATAAATGACTTGGTGATGTGGAGGTGAGTTGTGTAAATAGGTGAAAATGTTGATGTGGCATTTAGATAGGTGGTTAGTTTGACTTTTTATTATTATATATAGATATCGAAGTTACCCCTTACCACGGGAACGTTTTTTTAGCTCGGTTTAATCTTATTCTATGCATTTTAATGGCCTATTCTCGCTAAAACAAGGAAATATTTTGAAAATGTGGGCGCAATAATCTTTGAAATTTAGATAATTCCACTGTGAAATGTGGGCGCATTTTAATGTTTATTACTTAACACAAATTTCCTGGAATCCATGGTGGGCACGTGCCCCCCTTGGCCCCCCTAAATCAGCCCTTGGGCAAAATAGTGAATCATTGTGTTGGAAGTGTTGATGTGCTCGATTGCTTTCACCTTTAGTTACTAGTAATAATCGAGAAAGAAGATATGAGATTCAAACATTCTTTTCTTGAATATTTTCTCCAAAGATCTGGAATTGTTTTTCTTATTTGGAATTCTAGAGTTGTTAGCTATCATGTTTTTGATGCCAAATTTTCGTAATTGTACCAATTTTGCATTTTTCTAAGTCTTGGATCTTTGCATTTGTTTCGTGTTCCATGAGCTCTTTTCTTTATTTTTTTTAATGGGCTTTTCTTGTTCAAGACTCTCTTATGACATAGTCTTTTCTTTTCCGTTTGGATTCTTGATTCTTTTGATAATTCGAGAATTTTCGACTTTCCTTTACCGTTTTCATTCGCGAGAATGTTATAGGTTGATTTCGATTAACCTAGTTTTCTTTACTTCTAAATAAAAACTGGATGGGGACATGAATTGTCATTTCTTTCAGACATTCCCATTTCCCATAATCCATCAAAGTAGTTAATTAATAGATTAATGACAACAAAAACTACAACGTTAATTTTTTTTATACAGAATATTGGGCAAGTGTTGTAAACAGAAGAGTCAAGGTGAAAATATCACCTCCGAGATTCACTCCACCGTTCTACCAAAGTCCATATTTACAATGCTAAATATGGCAAATGTCTAACTGTATACACACCATGTATTATGTTATATAAATATCGTATCTAATGAATGAGAAAACACATAACATTTTCACTCGCAAACCTCCGCTCTCAATCATAATCTTTAACATGTTATCAGCACGAGCTTACTCCGAATTCGAAAGGTATCATTTGCAAATTTCTCGTAATAATACTAACTCTTGGAAAATTTTCAAATCAATTATATTAGTAAATAATAAATATATTGATCACCAATGTAATAAATGTTTTAGCTATATCCCAAACTCCAACATATATTTTATCACCGAGCCTAATAATAACATACCTATAAACACGCCAATTATCCTCGTTCTTCGCCCACAACTTCAATCACAACCACAACCTAGTTAACCATCGGTTGCCACCCTTTTTGCACAAAATTGACATTTTTCAAAACCAAACCAAATCAACCTTAATAGACAAGTACATGGACAAACAGATAAGTGTCACAAAAACGCCAATTTTCCCGAAAATAGCATGATCGGATCGTCACCTTGAAGAGGGCAAGAGGTGAACAACTGTACTCTTAATCAACCGAATCCACCTGCGAGAAACGTCGTAACATTACTGAACTGTCTGCCCCTACCGACGACCTCGTAGGAACACCTAAGCCGACAATGTTGGCCAAGAAACGTCAGTAAGTGAACTATGACGACCACCATGTTAGTTGCTAAAATAAATAAATTAAAGTTACCGGTAGTACAATATTTACATGGAAAAGTATAGGAGTTTGAAGTTGATGGTGATAATGTGTAACACCCCAGATTTTTTAATAATGAATAATTTACTAAAGTCGTAAATTTTATAAATTCGTCTTTTACTTTTATTGGTTAAAATATTTTAAGTCGATAATTTATGATTTCGTGACTTTAAATTAATGTTAAATAGAATTTAGTTTAGTTCGGTAGAAACCGTCGCATTTCAGTCCGTTATGAGTTCATAATCAGATTCTACGCGAAAATCTAAGTGAGTTGATCCAATATGAAATTTGGCCCTTTATTATTCATCTTTTCAAAACAAACCCGCCAAAACCTCCACTTTCATCCTTATAATTTTCAGCAACATATTCACCTTCATCTTTTTCCTCGTACATCCAAAACCACCAATAAACCTCCATAACTTCATAAACTTAAGACGGATGTCATTTCTCCGTTTCTCAACGAAACTTGACGATTTTTATATCAATCTCCTTCTCTTCCTTTTCATAACATAAAATATCTATTTTCTCAAACTTTTTATAAAACCCATTTTTTTAGATCTAAACTTAAGACGGACATAACTTCTTCGTTTCTTAACCAAATTCAATTCCGTTTAATGTTTCGGAATCCTCTCACCATCCTCGTTCTTTCTAGCTAATAAAATATTGAAACTTTTAACTTTCTTTTTAGTCCAATTTTCCAGAAATTTCGGCTTGGGATCTTATCTCGTTATTTGTCGGAAAAAGTTGTATCTTGAAGGTTTTGGGTCAAGGGATTCGTGTGGGTAGATGGTTAGCTTGGGAATTGAAGATTTGATGTGCTAATTGAGGTAACGTAGACGGGTTACTCGGTGTCACATCTTATGTGTTTAGGATAGATTTTCACATGAAATATGAGTTCTTTGTGTTATATCAGTATGAATATGTGATTACTACTCAATTATATGTTGGAATTCATCTCATTTGTCTTAACTTGTGGAAATTTGTAGTGTTGAGATTAAACTCCCCTTGTTATTGCTTAAACTTCTGTTTATTGTCTTATGATGTTTTAATGTTGTATGTAATGATTTAATGTTCATATGTTGCACTAAATGAGGTTTTTGGTGAATTATGTTGATATGTTGATAAGTGCAAATGTGTGTAAGATTGTTTGACTTAAAGTTGGGTTTGTTGTCTTGATTTTAAATGTCATTAATCCTTGTTCATTGCTTATTTGTGGCATGATCTTGTTTGCTGATATTAGAGTTTGAACATTCATCTTCAAACCCAAGGAAAGGGATGAAGATTCGTGTTCATGTCTCGTGTGACGTCGACGGTGAAATTTCACCCGACCGAGCGAAATTTCGCCCGGTACAAAAGTTGTCAGAAATTGCCTAAAAATGGCCTGGGAGCCGGCGGGTGAAATTTCACCCGGGCGAAAGTTTTCCTGCACCGACCCCTTTTCGTAAAATGGTCATATCTCCTTCGTTACTTGTTTGTTTGAGGCGTGTGACCTACCGTTGGAACCAGAAGAGGATAAGTTATCACCTCTATCTATAATTTCTGCATTTTCATGTCTATAACTCTAGTTATGACCGTTTAAAGTTGACCCTTGTTTTAGTTGGTTTCCAAACTTGTTGTTTTGAGATGGGCTTTGTGTTTCTTATTGATTATGTTTCTTAAACTTGGTCTAATGCTTATGTAACATGTTCTTGTTTATCAATGATACATTTATATTATGCCTTTTTCACATGTTTAGTGACGGTTTTGGATGTTTAGCTCATTTGAGCCATGCATATCTTGAGTAGTCCGTTGAGTCTTATCTATTGGATGTTTTGAACCCTCATTTCCTGATTGCACCTCTATATTCGTTAGACTTGATGTCGGAGCGATAGGGGTACAACCTTAATGCTTGTGCATTTGTTAGTGGGGATATGACGACGTTGTTGGGAGGTGTACGCATAGCGTTGATCGACCTGGCCGTCAAATATTCTATCCTTGCGAGGTGGTGCCATTGCATGTAGCGTACTTCCTTGTTTATTCTTGACCTCATCTTCGTGTGGTTTAGCCGGAGTATGATGCGTGTACTCGTCCGCCTCTTTCGTGTAGTTGAGCCGGAAAAATCGAGTCTTGGGTGCGAAATGTTGATCGCATGTCGAATCGGAACCATTTATTCCGAGAGTCTGGCCAGGTTTAGAGTAGGACCGTATTATATTTCGTCGTCCTACCGGGAGGATAGAGTCTTGAGTATACAAAATGTTTATCGTATACGGTTCAGGAAAACGTTTATCCCGTGGACTGGTTCGTCTTGTCTTGCAAAGTACAGATGCTAGTGCGTGTCATTTACCGTGAGAGTATGTTTGATCATATGTTGGATTGTATACTTGAAATTGTTGGATGCTTGTGTTTGGTTTGTATGCCGAGTCCCTAAGCTTCTCAAGCACATGGTCGCTAATGGTGAGATGCAAGCCCTTAGTGATCAATATGGTTGCCAATGGGAGTCTTCCCCGAGTCCTTGTTACACAATGATGATATGCTTGATGATTCACATGCTTATATATTGCTATTATTTAATGCTAGTCTTCTAGTACCACTTGTAATAAGTGTGGTATAAGAGGACACTAGCACGGACTTGTCGCACGCCAAAACACTTTGTCGACCTCTACCATGCATCAATCAGACATAAGAATAAAAGGCCTCAAGCACATTTTATTACTGATGCCATACCATTGACATCCAATATGCACAAATTAAACATGGTTGAAACTAACGTGCTTCAGTCAGAACTGCTTGAAACAGAAAAATATTTTCTAGATGATGGACTCGGGAGTAGTGGATTCAATATGTCAACTAATATGTAGAGAATATATTGTCTTTATTTAAAAATTATTATGCATGTTTTCACTTCTTAACTCAAATAAATGTAATATACTAGTTTTCCTTTTTCGTTTAATTAAAAATAAAAATAGTTTCTTATGATATTAATAGCTTTGTTTTAATGTTTTAGATACGACAAATGATGCAGAAACATACCTATTGAAATTTACGCATTAAAAGGCCACATTAGTTGTGGCTATTACTCCATTAACTTTGGGATAATGACTGTGATTTAAGACTGAGATAATGAGTCATTGAATATGTTTTAATGACCATTATACTCATTAATACCTTCTTTGTAACTGCCTATTTGTGGTAGTATAAATAAGAAAACGTATTAAGCAATACATACACTAACACACAATAACAACACACAACATCAATTAGAAATGTACATCATCAATACGGTTAAGCTCTCCATTAAATTGGAACTTTGGAATTTGGGGTGTGACTATATCCGGTGACTCTAGTAGCCACTTGGAATCAGTCTTGGTTTTTGGTTTCGTGGACAGAAAGCGGCACGTCGATCATCGTACCTATTCCGCTACTAAGGTACGCATATTTTCCTACAGTGGTATCAGAGCCGATCGTGTTTCGGCTTATGTCCCAAATCTTAATTACATGATTAAGTTAAAATTCGTTTTTTTTCATGTTTTTCGGACCATTCTTGGTTAATTCATTTGTTGAATTTACCCCTTATGTTTACCTTTCCAAATTCTAATTCATATGTTGAATTCTCATTCCATAGTATAATGAGCTTTTTTTTTGCTGGCCTCTTTTCTGGCGTTTGTCGCTGGTTCATGTTAGCATTCCCTTCCTTTTGAACCTTTGCGTGTGATTCCAGCATCAGTCGCCGGTCCGAGTAAGTCACACAACTGCAGTCGTCTTTACCGTTCCGCGCATACGAGAGCGTGGGTTAGATAAATCAAAATATCCATCTCCGATCTTTGTGACGGAGATAGTTTGATTGAAGACGGTGCCGGGAATCGGTTGTGTGTCAAGTCGCCTCACATCAATCGATGCGTGTCTGTCATGCGCGGACGCCTGCTATGACGCGTTGAGTGCGTGAGTCGACTCAATGGACTTGTCTGACGCCGATCTAAGTGATTGCGACGGGCGTCGAGTTGGTGGCGTCTGATTGGGGATGTTTACAGAGGAAAAGAAAAAGGAAAGAAATGTTTATCTTGTTTTCTCGTTTTCCGTTGTTCGTAGGGATGAAGTTTTACTCATCACCTTCTGTTTCTTATTCTTATGTTGGTGTAAGTGGGGTCATGTGATTTTTTATATGAATATTTATGGGCTATGTACACTTCCTGTGGGTATGCTCCATTTACTTATCTAGTTCTTATTGTATACATACTACTCAAAGTAGTTTGTAATATGTCAGTATTTGTTACAATTGCTTGTGCCTTACTACTGTTACCTACATGTGAATTTTGGACAAATATCATTTTTCTTTCCTTAAACAAGTTGGTGTATACTCTAGATGTGTGCTATTGTATACTCTACTTTTGTGTGTTGGTACTACTATGTAGAGTTTGTTGAGAAGAAGGTAAATTTGTTTCACCCCATATCTAATATCTTAGTGATATTTTTATAGTTATTATATATGAATATGTTTCATATCCGGATTGTATGGATCATATAAATGTGTTTATATGTATAAAAGTGTGTGAAGCATATAAATGTGTTTTCTACCTATGATTGTGTTTCGTGGGTATTAGTTAAATTTCTTAGTGATTTTTTTATTATGACCTTGTTATTTATGAATAAGTTTCATAAAAGTTTATTTTACGTGTTAGTGACGATATATTTTATGAATGTGTTTCATACTCCGCATATATATTTGAGTTTGGACCATGCAAATTTGTTTTATTTGGGTATCAATATTGTTCGTCATATAAATTATATTTTATGAGTATGTTTCATAAAGTTTTATCTTACGTGTAAATGGTAAATATCTAAGTGATATTTTATAAGTCACGTAAAAGTTGTCCTCGTATGTAATTTTTAAATGTCTTAGTGACCTCTTATTTTTAAGCAATCGGCTATCAAATTTATGGGTGTGAGAAATACTAATGTTTGACTTCGTGTCTGAATTAGTATATGCTACTCATGATTATTTGTGTATTGTGTTTTACAAGATAAAGATAGAACTTACGAACCCGTTTTATTTATTTTATCTTGTGAAAGTTGTGTAATCTACTATATACTAAAGATGAAACATTTATAACGCTCCTATTGGTCCCTGATTTTTAGGAATTGAAAATTCTTACTTTTTTGTTGAAGCCCACGTTCATTTCAACATTTCATTATTCTCTCTCCTATATTTTCATTAACTACTCTAACTTCTATACTTTCAACAAAATTTCATTAATTACTCTATATCCTATACTTTTGTAACACCCGAAAATGTACCCTATTTTTCTAGTAAAAATATTTTACGGATACTTTTCAGCGAATTTTAGTTTTAATCGTAAATTTAATTTTCCGAGTCGAATTTAGAATTTCCGAGTTCGTATTTGGAATTTCCGCGAGATTTCAAGTGAATCCCGTCTTAAGCCGTCTTTGACTTTTTCTTGACTTTTGAGCCGTCTTTGACTTTCGTTGACTTTTCCACTTACTCACCCTACTTATACTCCCTCATAACCCTAACTCCCTCACAACTCAATCTTCTTCTTCCTCACCATAAACACCAAAACCTAGCCTCCATATTCTTCCAAGTTTAGAATCGCCACTACTCATTCATTTCTCGCTCAAATTCACGTAAGTTCGTCTTATTCTTCCCCTCTTATCTTCCTCTATCCGTATTGGTAATAAAATTACCGTCTTTCTCGCTTTTCAATTTATCCGTCTTTCTCAAAGGTGAATTATATTCATCTTTTGTCGTCTTTGTTTAGGTGGAGACTTTCTAGACCCCGACAAAGATTACTATCTAGTGGAAAAGGTAACGGTGAAGGGTTACTCGATATCATTTAGGTGTTTTAATGTGTTTTCCATGTTAGAAATCGTATTTAGAATATGATTAGTAATCTTAGGAATCGTGTTGTTGATGATGGTTGTTGTTAGTTGATAATTGATATGAGAATTGATGAATTGTGAGGATAGATGATATTTGTGTTATGCCTTAGTAAAATTGTGGAGATTGTGTGACTAGTACCTGTCCGAATAGGACGCAGGCTGCGTCGTGGTGACGCAAGCTGCGTCACTCGCTGCCGACAGAAATTTTCCTGCACTGACCCCTTTTCGTAAAATGATCATATCTCCTTCGTTACTTGCTTGTTTTGGGCGTGTGACATCCCGTTGGAACCATAAGAGGATAAGCTATCACCTCCATTTGGAATTTCTGCATTTTCATGTCTAGAACTCTAGTTATGACCGTTTGAAGTGGACCCTTGTTTTCGTTGGTTTCCAAACAACGTTGTTTTGGAGAGGTTATCTATGTTTTTATTCATTATGCTTCATAAACTTGTTCTAATGCTTATGTATCATGTATTGACTCATGTTTATCATATTTAAACTTATATGATTCCCTATTCTCATGTTTTGTGACGGTTTTTGGTATGTTCCCACTTTGAGTCGGTTTTTACAAATGATACGGTTTGAGCACTATTTTGTCTTGTGCTTTGTACTCTCATTCCCTTGGCTACCTTCCCGTTCGTAAGGCTGGAATGTCGGAACGGAGAGGTATCCTACTGCTTAAATGCATGTGTTAGTGGGCATACGACGACGTTGTTGGGAGTTGAACGCTATGCGTTGATCGACCCGGCCGTCAAATGTTGTGTACTTGCGAGGTGGTGTTATTTGCATGTAGCGTACCGCTTGTTATGAGGCTTGAGCTCTTTTCCGCCTCTTTCGTGAATTGATCTACCGAATTTGGGGTACTCGGCGTTATATTGTAAGACCGAGTCTTGGATGCGAAACGTCATCGCATGTCGAATCGGAAAACGTTTATTCCGAGAATCTGGCCAGGTTTAGACTAGGACCGTATTATTATCGTCGCCTACCAGGAGGAAATTAGTCTACATATACGAAATGGATTGAATCGTGTATGCGTTCAGGGAAGGCTTTTCTCCCGTGGATGCCCATTAATCATACTTGCCATGTACACGGTGCTAGTGCGTTTCATTTACCGTGAGCGAGGTCGTCTTTGTGTCGTTGTTCTTGAATGCGTGATTTCATGATTTTATTCATGGTCATTGCATGATTGGGCATCGTCAGTGTATTGTTATGTGTGGATGGGTGATTACATGATTGATATTCATGGTCATTCGATGACTTGGCATGGTTTGTTTGTCGAGTCTCAATCTTATCAAACTTATACCGCTAACGGTGAGATGCAAGCCCTAGTGAGCGTATTCGGTTGCCTAAGAGTGTCTTCCCCGAGTCTTTGTATAACATGATGGATTCGGATTTGTATTCCATATGCTCTTATCATTATAGTATCGAATTGCCTATCTATCCTTATCGTTTCTCACATGTATATCTATATGAATGCATGCTCTACTTTTGTATTTCCTTCTATGTACGTTTAATGTGATATGGCTGGGAGAACCCGGAGTTACTCCCCACTGATTGTGGCGTTCATGTTTTTCATGAATGAACAGGTTGCTTGCATGGATGGCTTTTTGCTTGACATTTTGGGTTCGGGTGTGAGCTAGCGGGCGTTGTCCCTGGATTAAAACACCTATAGACGATTTTAGCTTGTTTGCTAAACACTTTTACTTGTTAACTTTTTGGAGAGACTTCGTCTCTTGATGTAGTATAATTCGTACTTTAGTTTGTAATATTTGACACTCCTCGTATTTCTTTCCTTGCATGTATAAAAGTTTTTAAAACTTCATATTTCCGTATATAATTTCACAGCTTGTATGTTTATCTTTCCGCAATTCGCGAGGGTTGGTCCACAGTTGGTATCAGAGCTTTATCGCTCCCGATGCACACACGTGAACCCTAAACTTAAACTACTTGACCTTGAAATAATAAATGAGAGATGGGTAGACTTAAGGACCTAAGGTGGTAGTCTTTGGTGTACTTGATGTGTGTTAGGTTCTAACTTGTTTGTTGATTGTGTTGAGTGATGTTATGTTTGTTTGTATCTACCGTTTTGAGGTGGATCATTGTGTTACCTAGAAGAAGTATCCTCTACCGAAGAGTTGAAGATTGACAAGCCTAATTGAACTGTATTTCTTCCTCATCTATGAATTCTCTTGTCCTTAATGTATAATGCTCTTCCATATTGTTTGCCTCTTGGAAATTACTCTTGATAGTTCCTCCATCTTACCATTGGTATCCTTACCTTCCTCTTGTAACATTTTTGTGGATGCCATACCCATTTGTTTGTGGTATATTATACTTGGTCGGAAGAACTTTGAATTTTGTGGAATATTAGTAGTTGTTAGAATGAATTTGTTATTTGAGGAAAATGGTGTAGATCTAAATTCACCCTATATTGATGATTGGTTGTAACTCTAAGGAAATGTAGTAAGATAAGTTTGATGATTTTAATGCTTGATGCTTGTCATGACTTGTGTGTAAATGGTTCATGATATTCGATGGTGTAAGGTTGAATGAGTTGGCTATGACTTCTTAACTCATTAGTAATTTAGTCTTTTGGACTTAGAAGTTTAGTATTGTTTTGAAGACCATGCGTATGATAGGTCTAATTGGTGTAAATAAGAAGTTTTGAATGATGTCTTGAGGTGCGAAATACTTTTGAGGTTAAGTGACGTCTTGTGATTTCCTATTGTGTGTTTGTGAGTATAGGCTTGGTGGAAAAGCATTTGGCTATAGTTCTTGGATTTAAAGATACGATCTTATCTTATGGTATCGGAGGGAGACTGTTGGAGTAGTAAGGTTTCGTTGTAAGTTGAAAATATTATTGAGGATTATGATGTTCGAGTTATGATGGAAAACCTTGGGACGTTAATGATGATGTTGACATTCGAGGTTTTGTACTTTTGTTCATAATGGAACTCTTGGGCTATATGGACGGTGATAATGACGTTTTGCGGTGTTCTACCTTGTGGCCGTAAGAAGTTGAAAAGAGCTTAGTATTGGAGGGAATTACTTATTGGTTCTTCGGTTGTTTTGAATCCTTTGGGAATGTGTCAAATTATGGAGTTGAGAGAATGTTACTATCCTTGAGTTGCAATTCCGAAATTGGGAATCCGTGTTATATGAAAGGGTGGATGAATTGGGTTGTAATCGATTTGTTAAATCTAGGTGTACCTTACTTTGATAATTTGTGGTACGAGGGTCCCTTGTAAGAGGACTGTGTTATTGAGGATGATGTGCTTTGCTATCGCCATGAGTTTGTAAAAAGGAATTTTTGGGATGAACCTTAAAACCCTTTTATCGTGCCATTATTCACTTTCCATTTCTTTCATGCAAGAGTTCCTAAAGCCCGATCCTAGGAAATTTTTTTCTCTTATTTTTCCTTGGCTTGGCATCTCATAGCTTATCTATCAATATCAGGTTTTGGCTCCTGCCCTAGCGGTTCATCCAATTTTCGTCCGATCTTATCGCGTTCGTGTTTCCCTCTCGAAATCTTCCATCGTTTCAATGTCATGGTGCATTTGTCTTTCCCTGGTGAGATGATTAGGTTGTTAGCAGCTTGTGTTGATGTCGTGATCATGAATAGGATGGGATTTACCTTAGGAGGAATCTGTGGTCGGTATTATACTCTCTTGGGGCTTACTTATTGAGATTGATAGTGGTAGTGCTTTTTGGGAATCAAGGTTGAGCGAGAGGATATGTTCGTTGTTGTTGGGTACTATAACGGTTGCTTGGTATGTCATTTGGGAAATTGATGTCTCTAATTGGTGGATTCTAAAAGAGACTTTGCTTTAGGGAATTTGAGCCGGTACCCAAAGTTTGAGGAGTATTGTCGTAAATGAAAATCGATTCATATTGAGTTTTAGATGAGCTATATGATTTGAATGGTGGTCTGATTGCCAAGTGATTGGCCATTTGTGGTTTGGAATTAGTAATTCTCTTTTATTCTTAAGGAATCATAGTTTGAGATTGAGAAATGTTCGTTGCAAGCTTTTGATAGTGAGCGCTCAGTTGTTATGGATTATGGAGATAGAATGGTGAACCCATTTATCTTGAGGATTAGTAACCACCGTAGTTTGCTAATGTGACTATTTTATATTTGAGGCTTCGAGCGTAGTAATGATCGAATTAAGGATGTTAGGGCGTATTAAAGAATTATTATATAACCGATAATGGATTGTGAATTTTTCCTTGTCGTGAGACTTTGGATGAGTCTAGTTGGATCCTAGATGATTATGTTTTGTTGCTTTGATTGTGTTTTGACTTTCGAAGATGAGAAAGTTCATTGTAAATTTAGGATAATGAGTTTGAAGTAAATTGGATTAAAGGATTGCATGGTAAGCCCTTTACTTTGTGGTTGTTAGCAATCATGTTTCCCTAGAGATAAATATTTTGTTGGTGGTTTCTAGTAAGGGTTTTGATGAAACTAAGAAGATTAGAGTGCGTAATAAATCTTTCATGTGGATTGTTAGTTGTGGAGTCTACCGTGCGGATGGACCTTAGTAGATTCTAATTGGATTCGAATAATTGGGATTTGTTACTCGAAGTTTCGTGATTATGGAATATTTTTGTAGGATTTCTGATGATTGAAAATGATGAGTTGCAAAGTGGGTAAATTGCATTCTCTTGAGGATTTGGTTTATTAGTAGATTTAGTGATGTCGAATTCTTGTAGATCTTCCTGCTGACTTTATCTTGATCTTCCTATTCTTAAGAGTTCGATTTATTTCGTTTTTGCGTGTTTTGTATACATTTTGTTACCCTGAATTGTGCCTGAAATGTGCGAGTCGCTCTATGTACGTGTAATGCCGTGTTATTTTTATTTTATCCTTGAGAAAACTTCCAAATTTTCATATTGTATTTCCAATCTATGGTTTCACCGAAGTTTTAAAGATGGTTTGTGTACCCTCTTTTTGGAGAAAATTGATTTCTTTTGCTTTTATATTTGGATTTTGCGTTTGGTTGGATGTTTGCACTTGTTATTGGAGACGTCTGATAACTAGTCTTGCACTTACTAGCGTTTGTTTTGAATTCCGATTTCACTATTTCGACTTTAATTTGATTTGGATAATTAGAGTTCTCGTTCGCGACGGGCACTCTTGTGATTCGTAAATAAAGTTTCACACTTATGAAAATTCTCTTTAAATCGTTTTCGAGAAAAACTTCGTTTCATAAATGTTTCCCTTGTAAAAGCTTTCTTGTTGATTTTTAAAACCGATTCTTGTCTTTGATACTTTTGGTTTTCTACTCTCAAGTTTCGAGGACGAAACTTTTTAAAAGGTGGGGTGATTGTAACACCCGGAAATGTACCCTATTTTTTCTAGTAAAAATATTTTACGGATACTTTTCAGCGAATTTTAGTTTTAATCGTAAATTTAATTTTCCGAGTCGAATTTAGAATTTCCGAGTTCGGATTTGGAATTTCCGCGAGATTCCATGAGAATCCCGTCTTAAGGCGAGTTTGACTTTTCTTGACTTTTGAGCCGC